>OU896722.1:19819034-20084034 GCA_918026855.4 Phaedon cochleariae | reverse complement strand
CCGATTGAATTAAAAAAAAATCCGAGGAGATCCAAGAAGTTTCAAGGAATTTCAAGAAATTTCAGTTGTTTGTACACCAAAATTATACCGCACTTTACTCAAAGAAGTCCAAAGGAATCCAAGAAATTCCAAGGGAATCCAAGGAAATCCAGTTGTTTGTGACCAGGAATATACCGCACTTCATCCAAAGAATTTCAAGACAATCCAAGGAATCCCTAGGAAATCCAAGGAATTTCAAGGAATTTCAAGAAAATTCAAGGTATCCAAGGAATTCCAAGGATATTCAAGGAATTCCAAGAAAATACAAGGAATTTCAAGAAAATACAAGGAATTCCAGTTGTTTGTACACCAGAATTCTACCACGGTTCACCCCTCGGGCAAAATATTCGGATTTTTGACTTTGACATTGACCTCACTTTTCAGTAGTGCCAACTGGCGAGACTCAAAATATAAGCCCTCATCGACAGAGTTATGGGCCACTGAAATTAACTTAGGTTATCTTTGTCTGGAATTCATTGTCGGAGAGAAGTTGTAAAATGGTGGCCCTATAGAATCTGGATAGCTGGTGATTGAGCCACCAAAAATCGATTTGAAAAAGGAATTGAATTCCGAAATCTCGAATATTTGACCACATAAAGATGCTATCATACTCATATGATGGATAGATGGGTCTACGACTAAATATCCCGTCCAAAGATATCCTGTCAAAAATATCCTGCTGAAAATAACCTCATCATTAATATCCTTTATAAAATCATTATAATAGTTTGACTGAGGAATGGAAATCTCATTGGTCAGGCTATCATTGTCTAAATATATTAATGTGCAGGTTATTTTCGGCAGGATTTTTTTGACAGGATATTTTTGTACTGGATATTTAGTCGTGCTCCCGGATAGGGTGATAGACAGATATTTATTTCCCAAGATAACCATTTACAATTTTGAATACAATAAGGTGTCTTAATAAAATATTAGCAAAATTATCAGGTGCCATACAGGCTTGGGGAAATGGTTGCCATCTATTTCATTATAATTGAATATATTGATAAATATCAGCTTGAGTACGAACCTACAAAAAATTATAAAAGTGGATTTGATACAAGTAATTCAACCTTAGAGAACATTATGAATTAGCGAGCAAGTTTTTATTGAAGAATTCTGTGGTGTCGTAAAACACATGGCGGTGTAGGATTTTCTTCAGCTCAGATTCAAATTTCCTAACTGTACTACTCTTTATGCATTCTGGGAGATGATTATAAATCTTGATTCACATATATAGAGGACCGTTTCGTGTTTTATTATATCTATATAGTTTGGCAATGTACATGATTGATTGCGTGTCGCGTAAGAATGTTTGTCCGAAGAGCGGGTCAATTTGGAAGTATTTTTATGTATCAACAGAGATACTTTATAAATATAAAGGGAGGTGAGTGTGAATATTTTATGATTTTTGAAGTAATCGCGACGTGAATCTCAGACCAAAAAGTGAACGGATGGCTCTCTTTTGAATAATGAAAGTGGTGCTCGACTGGTCAGCAGTGCCCCAGAATTCGATTCCATACTGTAAGATACTATGAAAGTGAGCAAAGTGCACTGATTTAGCTAGTTTCAGATTGGTAGGTACTCAGTTTGATAGTTCGCAAGGCGAATGTAGCTTTGGATAATCTATTATTCAATTGATTTATGTGTTCAGCCCACGATAATTTTTTGTCAATTGATATTCCCAAAAATTTGGTCGAATCTTGTGAATTAAGTAGTGTTTCATTTGAAGTTATCTCGAACTGATCCTCTGGATCAAGATGATGTGCAGGGTGTTACTATCGGAATCAATACCAGTAATTGTATATAAACGAATATTTGTGAAACTCACCTACGTGTACAATTGGCTCAACTATCATTTCATGTAGAATTTCTTCCACCAAGGAAGAGTTTTGAGGGTAGAGCTCATGCTGGGATATCTGGTGATGAAACCTTGTCAATGCTGTTGCATTTTTCCTGAAAGAGACAAGAAAGTATAATGCATCTATATGTATAACATTTCCAAAAAAGATATCGATTCAGAATGAATAGCAACTCGGAAAAATAATGAAACATCGAACCAACCAAATAATTTTGATTGATATTCATTCTTGAATTTGATGGATGATTCAGGATAGGAGTAATATAGAACCGACAAAGTCGTTTTGACACAATGAAATGGAAACTATCTAGTATCCATCGACATTTTATTATATACTTTTCTACACAAGTCGAGAGGCTAGCAAAAAATGAAATGGAGATGGTTACAACGCAATAAGTTCCATGTTGCAACATATTATTTGATTGATCGTTCATTTTATTGATTCAAACATCTATCTTTCTCTAGAATAGTTGTTAAATTCAACAACAGTTTTTCTTCATGGTAGTGAAGATATCAGAAAAAGGTGATGTGAGGCAACAAATTGCGTTACCAACAGAAACCCAATACTTCGGAAGCCATAAAATGGAGCGATATAACTAACGACTGGAAAATTGTCGTGTCACACGCTGTAATAGCCGTAGCCCGCAAAAATACTCGTGGATTAGCATACAAACCGGTGACATCCTGGCGTCGTTATAGTTATAACCCTAAAGACATGTTCCGTGCGGCATCAGATTCTTTAACATGAAATCGCGCCGGTCTTATCGATGTAACGACGCTTTATGATTGATAGCGATGAGCGCCTGCATAAAACATGAGACGTGGTGCGGATCTGGTCGAAGGTGATTTGGAATGAGGATATTTCCTTCATCGAATGAATTTAATGCTCATCAGCTTTGAGTTTTAGCAACACAAAATTCCTATTGAAATTACCAAACCATTTCTAATTACTAACTAAAGCAACTAGAAATGGCCACACATTAAACCCCATTCTTTGGAAATACGAAATCCTGATTCATCAAGAACTGTTCTGGATACCGATTCTCAAATGACGAATGGGATGTTTTTTTTTCGAAAATTGTTCTTTGTTACCCAAGTATTTTTGTCTGAAAAACACGAATTTGATAATGAAAATGTGAACAAACCATTATTTATTGAGATATTTCACTATAAAGTTACAAATTTCACCCTCTTTTCCGCATGTCTTCTGGATCGCATTTAAAACAATTTGCCCTACTTTTTTCATCATATATATCACAATGAAGATTGTGGCACTTTCGGTAGTACCAGAAGTGGACCACAACTTCGTTATTTCAAATGGGACACCCTGTATATTATCAAGGTTTTAGATTTAACGCATGATCCTGAACATGTTTCATGTATGATGTCCTATACCCAAGTCTAACCGTTTTCGAAATATTTCAAATTTTAAGTTGAGAACTGCGTTTGCAGACCAAAAAATATTTTTTTCTACTCACATAACTGAAATGGCATTTATCGTACGTATATGTACCACGCTAAATGATCGATTAATAACGGATTGTCGATCTGTGATTTATTCAAAATATTAAACACGTTACCATGGCAACACGATTTCTTAAGCACATCACCATGGCAACGCAGTTCATTAAACACAGCTACAGTAATTCGAGACATGTCTGGCCTGTCAATTGTATTAACTGTCAACTGTTATTTTCATATTTTGTATCAGAATTATTCGAACAATATTCGTTTATATCGGAATTCTTCATTAAAAATATATGCGAAAAGTAGACGAGAGTGAAATCGAAGAGAATGTTCAGGTACTTACATACCTCCAAGAAGTGTTAAAATGAAGCATCCATCTTTGAGAACAATTTATTTATTCAGCGCTAAGCATGACAATAAACGTGAAACAAAGGTTAGTAAGCAATGAACTGGACACATCTACAACCAATATCACATACGTGTCTCGCTATTTGCATGCAGTTGTATGTATTATGTTCTCAATTCCCATTCCTTTCGAATTATTTTGTAGGTTAGCAGGAATAGCAGGTATGTTAATCAATGTAATTTTTGGAGTTCGTAGAAAAATTATAGTATGTAACGCGTTTATAAACTCTTCTAGACACTCGTTTATTAAACACTCGCTCCGCTCTGCTCCGTTCGTGCTTAAACTACTCGTTACTAAAAGGACGTTTATAACACTTGTTACATAATATACTATTTTTATATCTGGACATGATCATCAATTTTCGATTCTGTATCGATTCATTCATAGGAGAGGACCCAGTTCAGCAGTATTTCGATATCAATTTGATAACAGTTATACAAGGCGTTCACCAGAAAATGATACAGATACTGTTTAAAAAAAATATTGTTAGTCAATTTTTTCAAATAAAAACCCCCCAATTTCATATTCTCATTCGATTTGGCATCGAAATTGAAGCTAACTTTGAATTAGGTTATCTGTGCCTACACTCAACAGTTTTCGAAATATTGGCGAATTAACATGTCTAAGTTCCAGAAAATCTCGTATTCTTGAGTTTACTCATTTTTAGTTGGCCATGGCGCCCGCAGTTGCGTTGGGAACAATCAACTGCCACGGAAATGTCATTGTAATCAATCATGCCGGCTCGTTTGAATTATTCGAATGAAGATGACTAAAATCTATTTATTATTTAGAAAGAATTCACAAAATCTCACTCTTCGTGGAACATTGTTTCTTTCAGATGCTGAACCATGGAGAACTCATATGGGTGAATTTTATGTTTGCGTAGTATTCTATGTACTGAGTTTTTGACAATCCTGATTCTCTTGCAACTTATCTCAAAGATCTTGTTGGATATTCAGCAGAATATCCCAAAATGGCAATTACAATATCTTCATCATCAACAATTGGCTTGGTACTCTGCACCCTTGCTTTGTCGGATCCAAAGTTTTTGGAATTTTCTATAATTTGTTTGAAAGTATTTCGTGAGGGCTTCTGCTTCTGCGAATACCGAATAGCAAATGTTCTTTAGATAACCCTATTACATTCGCAATAAATTAATGAATAGATTTAAGTAGTCTTCATTCCAATAATTCATGATTCAAACGAGCCGGCATGATTGATTACAATGACATTTCCGTGTCAGTTGATTGTTTCCAACGCAACTGCGGGCGCTATGGCCAACTAAGAATAAGTAAACTAAAGAATACGAGATTTTCTGGAACTGAAACATGTGTTGGAACAAATAATTTCGTAGATTATGAGTTCTCTCTGTAGATGTGTTAACTACAAGATCACCCTATACGATCATATTAATCAACGTTGTCACGATTGATAGTCTAAAACATCATCTCTTCATTGCATCACCGTGTATGGTGTATTGATATGATTATCGTTATTAAATCATTGCCACAATCCAGAACTTGCTTTCTCTCAAGAACCCTGCTCAACAACATGTTAATTCGCCAATATTTCGAAAACTGTTGAGTGTAGGCATAGATAACTCCATTCAAAGTTAGCTTCTTTTTCGATGCCGAATCGAATGAAAATATGAAATTGGGGGGTTTCCATTTGAAAAAATTTACTTACAATGATTTTTTCAATCGTATCTCTATCATTTTCTGGTGAACGCCTAGTATAACTGTAATCGAATTGATATCGAAATTCTACTGGACTGGGTCCTCTCCCATGAATAAATCGATACACAATCGAAAATTAATGATCATGTCCAGAAAAAAAATACTTTTCGGTCTGCAAACGCAGTTTTCAACTTAAAATTTGAAATATTTCGAAAACAGTTAGACTTGGGTATAGGACATCATACATAAAACATGCATAAAATCTAAAACCTTGATAATATACAGGGTGTCCTATTTGAAATAACGAAGTTGAGGTCCACTGCCGGTACAACCGGGAGTGTCACAATCTTCAAAATATTTCAGCCAGATAGCACTTATCAACAATAGTAACTCCCAAATTCTTGAATTCGGTCCACCTATGGTTTTCTATAATTTGATCGATGCACTTCCCGGAGGGACACCCTGTATGGTGAAGCCGAACCAATTACACAAATTCCACTATATCTATAAGCGGTATTTTCATCAGCAGTATACTTATTAGATCGAGATGAAACAATGCACACCTTGTCTGTGATGGTGATGCTTGATGATGATAGGGATTCATGTATCCAGGTACTTTGAACGGAATAAAACGATTTCAAGAAAAAATGTTCGTTTATTATTATTGAAAGTTATTATTTTTATCTTTATTTCTATGAGAAAAATTAATTACAATAAAACAATGTCACATTTGTGATTCTCTTCTCACAAATTTCATTCAACATGGATGCATATCTCCTCAGAAATAATTTTATGACATGTGTCTCTTCTCATCAAATATCTAGGAAAAATGTTGTTTTCCTGAAGTTTTGTCATTGAATGAAATATTCCAGTTGATAAATACTGTCCGTAGGTTAATCGAGGAGGTGGTACATTCATTATTCCAAATTTTTTGGGATTTTCTCTCCTCGTTTCATTAAAATGAAAATATGAATATTATTTAAATATACTTGTAGAAAAAACAAAACAGATGATTTGCCCCAAAATGTCACTGCGTTCAAAGAATTTTCCTATCAGAGAGCCCAAACGAAGAATTCACTAGCTTGTCAGTGACAATTTGTATTGAAAAAAGTTTTGAGAAGAGAAATAAAGGTATATAGACAAAATATCGAAACTTTACTTATCTTTGGACGTTTCGGGACCGAATCTGCTCCCGTTTTCAACATAAGAAATGATTATTTCTATAGAAACGTCGTATCTGTCTTGAAGCTTTTCAGTTTCATTGACAATTGGTGACGTTGGCAATCAAATGAGTTACATGATGTTTTCATTAATTGATTTAGAATTCACCATTTTCATGTTCAGATTTTAGTAGTGAATACTATGTTTTGTCTATATCAACTGAACAAGAAGCAATGCTATTGTTTCCGTGCAGGAAAATGCAAGCAGATTCCTTGATTTTTCACTTCTGGTTGTTATGTCATTTTCCAATGATTTTAATATTATTCCACTCTGCCATATTTTGTCCGTCTTCAGTAAGGATATGTTCAGCTAGTTTCGATTCATCGATGTGTCTTCTCTTTATATTGTACTTATGTTCCTTCGTTCTTACTGAAAGGGGTCTCTTGGTTTCACATGTATAAAACTTTTAACAAACACAAGGTATACTGTAAATACAATTTTTTGACGATTGTTCTTAATTTTTCATAGTATGTTCAGTTTCGAACAAAGTTTTCACTTGAAATTTATCACACGTTTTATTTTTTCAGATATGCCGGGAATTCATGGTATTATATTTGTCGGTATTGATGGTTGATTTTCATGAGGTTGACCCTGTTTGTTTTCAATTTGATGAATCGTTCTATCGACAAATTTCTTTGGATAGGAATTGAGTTGGAGAACAATTCCAATGTGGTGGACATCGTTATTGAAAATTTGTTGGTCAGATGATATTAGGTGCGTTTTATTGGCGAGATTCTTCCACCGGAATGACAAGTCTTGTTGTTTTATTGAACGAAATTCTGAAACTGGTTTCAACTTTTCATTCCGTATTCTCATACGGAATGACAGGAAGATGATTGTGGAGGGAGTGTATGAAATGACGGAAATGGCGGTATTTCAGATACTCTAACCAGAAAATCTGACTCAAAAATTGCCTAAAAGTGAATTCGCTTCAGAAAATATTTTGGAATTGTTTGCAATTCTATACCCAGGATACTTCCAAACACTACTGGTGGACTCCTGAAATGACTTTTGAATGTTGAAGAATTTTGCGTTATTACTTTATCATATTAATTTGAATTTTTGGTAGGATAATGCTAGAAAATCTGAGAGTATTAACATGAATTTAGTCAATTATTCCAGTAGATAAGATCAAAAGACTCAAACAAGTAAAAAATCCTTTCGAGTATTATGGGGTCAACTTCATAGATGAATATCAATATATTTTGCCTTGTAAAACCGATGCATCTACTAAGGAGGACAACAAGAAAGCGGGGAGAACATCATCCATTATGAATTATAATTATGTACGGATGAACAGCAAGATCCCGGAATTATATTATTGTCAAATAACCTAAAAATGATCAACAGAATGTAACAACTCTCGAATGAATTACATCGTTTTATTGGTCGTCAATTCTACTTCCACCAGTGGAAAACCAAAATAACGCACCTATTGATTTTCATATATACATCATGGAGTGATTTGATTATTTACTTTTCTGATGATTTGATTGAAAGTTATGGAGCAAGATAATTTTCTGGATCATGTGAACAATACCGAACCTATCATAAATTTCACTTTGGAAATTGAATCTAATAATCAGTTACCATTTCTAGATGTTTTTATTGAAAAATCAAATAGCATCTTTGTAACAAGTGCTTATCGTGAAAAAAACCATACTAATAGATACTTGAAGTTTCAATCAAATCATCAGAAAAGTATTAGGAAAGGAATAATTAAATCACTCCATGATAGAGCCAAATCAATATCATCTGACCCACAAATTTTCAATAACGAAGTTCACCACATTAAAAATGTTCTTCAACTCAATTCCTATTCAAAGAATTTGATCGCTAGGACGATTCATCAAATCGAAAACAAACAGGGTCAACCACAACATTATCAACCATCAATAACGACAAATATAATACCATACATTCCCGGCATATCTGAAAAAAATAAAACGTGTTGGTGATGAATTTCAAGTGGAAACTGTGTTCAAAACTGAAAATACAATGAGATCGATTTCAACCCAAACAATTCCTAAAAATGAAGAACAATCGTAAAAAAATTGTATTTACAGTATACCTTTTGTGTTTGTGAAAAGTTTAATACAGGTGAAACCGAGAGACCTCCTTAAGTAAAGACGAAGGAACATGAGTGCAATATAAAGAAACTAAGCTGAAGATATCCTCACTGAAGACGGAAAACATATGGCAGAGTGGAATGATATTAAAATCATTGGAAAAGAAGATAACAACCAGAAGAGAAAAATCAAAGAATCTGCTTGCATTCTTCGAACGGAGACAATAGCATTGCTTCTTGTTCAGTTGATATAGACAGAACATGGTATTCACTACTGTAATCTGAATATGAGAATGGTAGATTCGAGAATAATTAATGAAAACATCCTGTAACTCATTTGATTGCCAACGTCATCAATTGTCAATGAAAACTGAGCTTCAAGACAGATACGACTTTGCTATCAAAATAATCGTCTATTATGTTGAAAACGGGAGCAGATTCGGTACCGAAACGTCCAAAGATAAGGGAAAATTTTATATCATTTCTATATATCTTTCATTTCTCTTCTCCAAACTTTTTTCAATACCAATTGTCACTGACAAGCTAGTGAATTTTTCTTTTAGGCTCTCTGATAGGAAAATTCTTCAAAGGCAGTGACATTTTGGGGCAAATCATCTGATTTGTCCCTACTACACGTATATTGAAATAATATTCATATTTTATTCTGTAGGACCGAGGAGAGGAAATCCCAAAAAAGTTTGAATGATGAATTCCAGTTGATTTCGAAATGCTGCTAGCAGATTTGAACACTACCCCACGGAGATAACCAGTGAGAAAAAAATTCCCATTATATTCAGATTACTAGGTAGATGATATAGTAGTATAACATATGGGGTTATTCGAAACAGCCGTTCTGATATCACTTTCTTTCGAAAGGGTCGCGGTTTTAAGGAAATTTGAATGACTTTTGAATGATAAACAATTTGATAACCACATATACCGTTAGTTTGAATGCCAATGATCCTCCCCCCTACCATACCTTATCCCCCTCACATTTTTTCCTTTGCGAGATCGTTGAATCTCTGTGACGTTGCTATTCATTGATTGTTTTGGGCTTATATGCAAATTAAGGTATGGTCGGTACAAAGAATAACGTCAAATCGACATATATGTGGAGAAAATAGGGTATTCAAATTGAAAGAATCCTAATTCATGAAGCCTTGAGTTGAAAAAATATCCTGTGGAGTTTATTGAAATGGAATGATTTCGATTTGTGGACTTTAGGATATAATGTAATTTTTTTCTATATTTTATCACAACGGAGCTATCCCAGTAAATAGACTTAGGTCACAAACACGATTTCAACTACTTATTTGATATCAGTTAATTATTTCTTTGAATGAGTTATTTTCTTCGCATGTTCAACATTATCAGATCACGAATGAAAGTTTTGCTTCAACGTTCAATAGTGGTTGTGTATCAACATAATGTGATGAGCTGTGAATGAAACGTCTAAATAACGTGTTAATCGTCCGATTCCTTCAACCAAATTTCAACGTTGTAGTTTCCAATCTATAACGTTAGTTCCACGATGAGAACCGTTATTCAACGTTTGATAAACGAGTATGTGTTCACTGGGATAGAGCTTTTCCACACTTCGTTGCCACCTGGTAGGTACACTATATCAAGTTACGTGTCCATCTTGTTATACGAAACTCTTTCTTTGTTAATGTAACCATTTCTATGTTGAATTATAATTCCAGGATTCCCCAGGAAATTACATGAGGAAGTCTACTCTCAGCATCTCCACCACGATGAGGTAATTAGAGAAATCTCCTAATTGACTAACTCGCAAAATAATTTAAACCTCAGAGATGCGTTCCGAATGATCCGGTAGATGAATTGCGGAATTCCGTTCTGAATCAGAGATGAACAAAAATGTGGGCAGTGAAAAATTCCGTTGGGAAATTTACTGAAAACAACCCACAGTCTACCGCTAATTGATCCTTTCGGTGGAATATTATATAAATAGCCCTGGGAATTCATTAAGCAAAAATTCTAATGCAGATATCTGCAGAATGAGCTCATCTGGTATTATCGCAGGTAATATCCCGAGACCATGACAAATAGTCGACTATCATTTTCTTCATAATTCTGTCGAGAGTACCATGTATTCAGACAATTTGATGAGACCATATAAACATTAGTAATATGAAGATATTCTATGATTATTTATGTTCATATGGTCGAATTGAATTGTCTCAAACTACAGCTTACTCGGGATGAATTGAAAAAATGAAAGTCACCTTTTGTCATGGTCGAGTGATATTCAGGAAGATTATTCCATGAACAGTGTAAAAATACTCGTTTTGTATGAGTTACAACATTTAATCCAAGTTAAATTCCACAATTCTGCAGAAACTTTCTGAATAAAAATTCTTCTGAAGGCCGTTCGGGATATTTTCATCATATCTACATACAATCGCAATCAATTTCAGCGTTATTATTATTTGATTAGAGCTTTCGAACTTTCCTTTTTCGTTTGAGGAAAATATTGTAGGTTTCATCTTTTTGCATTATGCGGAACACTGGCACCTCTGAATTCGATATATTCAAATGGATTCATCTTACGTTCATGTTCATTGAAGTGACCTTCCTGCGTATTCAGTTTTCTATATCAATTTCAACTGTGTATTCCTAATATTCCTCACTATTCTCCCCCCCTCAGCTGGCAAAAAACATGAATTGTTCCAGGCAGACTCTTTACTCTCCTTGTTATTTTCTAAAATAGATTCATGATTACGGATTTCCGTAGTGCAAGTTGTTGTACTAAGACGAGGAATTTCAATTTTCGAGTGACTGATAGGTATGTCAAAGATTGACAACCATAGCACTCTTATACTGGCGAACAGAATAGCTGCTCATATTGTTTGTTTACCTAAATAGCCGCTGATATCGCATATCATGTGACTTCAATCATGACATTTCATAGGTCCAGCCGGGTGTGAATTCAATAATCACTATCTACTCTTATGTGAGGTATTTACAAAAACCCTTTTATAAGTGCAGTGTGATGTAGGAAGTGTAATATAGTGTAGTGTACAGTGAAAGAAAAGCAGTATAGAGGGAGTGTAAAGCGTGGGAGGAAAATATCTGCTTTCGTAGTTCGTTAACCGTTGAATAATTTGGTTATGGTTTTGAATGTTGTATATTTTCAGACATGAAATGGCGAAGCAAACATCAATATTTTTGGACAATTCAGATGAGACATCAGAATCTGATTCGGAAGAGGATTTGGTCGTGAGGCAAAGAAAAATGTTGGGCCACCAGCATAAATATGTGCATCCTTGACCAAGATACAAAGAATATTCATCCGAAATTTTCTTCTGATATTAGAATAATTCGACGACGATGATTTCATAATAATGCACTATCGTTCGGATACAAATATCATTGTGAATCAATTGATATTGTTACATACAACAATATACGTAAGGGACGTTTTCTATAGGTAATCTGAATCTTGATAGGCTGATTAACAATCAGGGACATTGACATCTCTTCACTGTTCTTTACTGTTGTGCGAAGATCCTGAAGCCATTAAGGGGGCATTCTTGTTCATCCAGACTTTCGATGAAGATTCATCTGTAATTCTTGAACAATGAAAGCTTGCTTCATTCAATTTTCGTTCACATCATTGGCATCTTCATTTACCTCATCTTCATTCTGTTGATGATTCACCTCTCCTCCCATAGAAACATTGACAAACAAAATATGAAGCCAAAATCAGCATCAATTACTCAGCTGACATCGCGACTAAAATTATGAGAGTTGGGTCCACACAGGAGTTCAGTCGTTGGGGATTAAACATTGGGCTTCATAGAAATAACTCCGGATGTTTCGAAACTCTGTTGGTTTGTAGGTTCGGATGTCCAGAACTTGAATTCAAAAAATGCACATTCTGAGAAACACCGCCGGAGCCGTCATCTGGACAAGATGGCACCCAAATATAGATTTTTTAATTTATCTCCAAAACTGTGCGATTTTCGAAAAAATATGTTGGGAGTGAAATTAAATAGGACAAAATTCTCTACAAGAAATGTGTTATAGAACGAATCTTCAAGCTCAATTATCTCGCGCAATATAAATCAGCACTGAGTTGACAATTTCGCGTACCTTCACCTGTAAGCATGATTTTTACCTTGCCGAAAACGAAGAGCACAGAGTAGACATGTGTATTTGCCAGGAACCGAAGAGAAAGCCGCTGGTCAACTTAAATATATATGCAGATATTGCAAAAGTTTGTTTGTTGAATTTGTGTTCGAGAAGATCATCAAGAAAGGGCCCTTTCTGCTGCTGGAACTGAACATCCCGGGAAGCTAGTCTCCACATCGGTGAGTCTCTTAGTGCTGATCGTTGATATCCATCTAATTCACATGATAAATATCGAGATGAAACAGTCCATCATTTCTCTTATATAATCGAGCTTTATCAATGCGTAACAAAATGTTCCTAGCATATTTTTGCTGAAGTGAACCGTTGAGACTAAAGAGCAGATTGAATGACAACATATTCAGTTAATTCCTATAAACTGTCTCGTGCTATTTCCATATATGCGTATAAATGTATATTTCATATAATAAAACGGGATATTCAATTGGTTTCTCGTTATATTTATAGCTTTTGTTCCATTTGCTGAGGATTTGTGGGACTTCCGTTATTCTCCATCAATATGGGAAAATACCCGACTTGTACGATATGGTGAATAACTTGCAAAAATTCGGTGTCAACTCACTGATGGATGATGGAGTTTCATCAGGACCGTTAGCGTTATTCGTTTTGAGACCGAGTAGAATGCGTATAAAAGTTCGTTGACGAATGACGATTTCGGGCATTCGACTTTCAACGGGCAGAATATCCGTCGGTACTCTTTCACGGGAATCTAAGGTGGAGTTTGTTGCAAATATCTCTAGAAATATGTTTGTTTCTTCTCACGATGTTGTGGATAATGTGCCATCGGCTTTGGAGAGTGCGAAATTTCTTCAGACTGCTTTAGCGAAAGACCAAAACGAACTGGTACCATTTAGACAATCTATGAGTTTCGATGTTATTTTGGCTTTGTATGATTCTACTGATGAATCTATTGTTTTGCTGAAGTTATTCCTGGTTTCAACATATTCTGCTCCAGTCACTAACAGTGAATAGCAGGTTGTTTGTTTCAAGGCAGCAGGTCTAGAACAGTTCATGTTGAACCAGGGTTTCGGGGCTGATAGCATTTTCGAAGAATTAGGTATGTATGTATGTGTCCATTCCAAGCGTGCTGATTTCGGAAAATACAGCACTACACTGTGACGGATCATCAGAATCAAAAAACACGGTGAAATATACCTATTGAGTGAAGCTCTTCGTCAAAATATGAATGCATGATTAGTTTCATCAGAAACACAAATTTTAATGAATGTCAATCAAAATTGTGTACATAATTTCTGGAACATTTCTCATACTTCTGAGACATTTTGTGTCGGTATAATCCGATGGGTGGCACTTAACTGATTACACAATCTCTTGTGAACCTGAATTCAACTCAACAAATTTTACCGTGCATATTCTATGCCAAGGAACCTCTGAGAAAATCATTCGGAGACCGTCCCAGTCTCCTGAGTTATAATGCCATACAAGACGTTGGGGTGCTGAAGCAGTTGATGGAATGAAAAATGGTCAGATTGTGGAGATTAGTGTATGGTCAGATTTGCCAAGTGGAGCTCGACACTTGTCGCTTCATCCGTTTTGTTGGAATGTGCGAGCCAAGCAGTGTTGTGTACATTGAAATCGACAATAATGATGATTCCTACTGGATGGTTTTGCTCAATTAGGCCAAGCTTCAGGGACAAGATCTCGAAGAGTTCTCCATAGGATCGATCATTTGGTGATGAGTAGAGACAACAAGATATTTGGTATGTTTCTGGCTATCAAGATTGAACCACATAGCATCAGACTTATTCGGTTCCAAAGTTTGCTCTTGATGACGTGAGAGATTCGTTTCAGCATAGAACAGATACCTCCCTTGAACCTTGGCCTACAAGGGAAACCACGTTTGAATAAACGACACCTCTTGGGTGGTGTAGGAACGTGAATAAATAATTAATGATTAATTGATGAATTTATTGATTGAATGAATGATATGCCAATGTTTCGTGATGAATATTCATCAATCCTCGAGGAATTAGAATTGGTCTTGGCGTCAATTCACGAATGGGGATTCAATAACTTGGTAGATTTCAATGCGAACAGAACACAAGCATACCTTTTTTCTAGAAAAGCTGATCTCACTGTGCCCAACATAAGCTTGTCAGTAGTAACTATACCTTCAAAGACATCCATTTCGATGCTTGGTATCACTATCAGTAATAACCTTCCTCGGGAAAATCACGTGAGATCAATTGCTAGAAGTGCATTCCAAAAAACTTGGTTTTCTGTTCCAAGCCAGAAGCTATTTCACTTCCAATCAGCTGTTTATGATCTATAAGGCACATATCCGACCTGTCCTGGAATACTGTTTCCATATTTGGAGTGCAGCACCCGAACATACCCTGAAACTGTTGGATTATGTCCAAAAAAGGGCAATTTCTCACGTGGGTGATGCCTCGCTCACAAACTCACTGAATTTTCTGGGGCACCATGAAAAAAGTGGATATCTGGCTCCATTATAGATGTTTCCATGGCCGATGCTCTTCTGGGATATCAACAAGTGTTCCTCCCTTGGCAGTCCTCGCGAGATTAACCCGTCGAGTTGAGGCTTTGTATCCCTTCGTGGTCACTTTGGAGACCTGCAGAACATCTCTTTCCATGGACTCGTTCATCCACCGAACAGCGAGGCTCTGGATCACATTGCCAAACAAGGTGTTCCCAGAGGCATATTACCTTCAGAAATTCAGTAAGGACACCAATTCCTACCTTATTTTCTTCGGTTCTCACTATGTTCTCTGAACATTACAGGATATCGCTTTCAGTGGGAGCCAGAACATAAAAAAAATTGGGGACCCTCATACATATATTATTCCCAAAATTCGCTTCTACAGAAAACTTACGTGAAATTTTCAATGTGGCGAGGGCATTTGTGCCTTAACGGTTTACTTTAGCAAAAAAAACTACATACCTATTTTATAGGAAATCTCCTCAAGTCGGCAAGCTGTGAATATAACAAGAAACCAGTTGAATAACACGTTTCATCATGAAAGATCGATTAAAACGCATATCTGATGGTATCATGAGACAGTTTATAGAAATCAACAGAATTTGTTGTCATTCAATCAGCTCTTGAGCCTAAACGGCTCACTCCAGCATAAATATATCAAGATGATTTCTTGTTGGACATTTATTCCTCTTCACTTTTTTCCCAACATAGTTCACCAAACACCGCACCGTTTCGGAGATATTTCCGAGAAACCTAGTTTCGGCGCCATTTTGAGAAGATGGTGGCGCCAGCGTCATGTCTCGGGATGTGCATTCTGTGGAATTCAGATCTGGACATCAGAACCTATAAAGATACCAAGTTTCAAAACCTCCGGACTCATTTCCAGGTGAAAATCCCAAATGACTGACCTACAGGGTGTGCAGTGAAGATCGCACACAATACTCACTCTGTTTACACTGCACTATAATAATACACTGATATTTTCGAACAGCGCGATTTGACGTTATTCTCATGCACTAGGTTTCACGAACACCGTGTAATATTTCAGTGTAAAAGTGTATGCAGTGTGAAAACGTTGAAGATAATGATAATTCCACAACAGATATCGCAAATACTCCGTTTGTTGATATATCATTCCACCTGATACATTATTTGGAACAAGTTCATCGAGAAAAAAGAAGACGTTTCTAAGAAGGATACGCAGAATATAGAGGATATCCTCTCAAAGTAGAACAAACAATAAGGGGTCATCAAAACGGCAAATCGAACTGTCTACACAGTGAAAATCTGATTTTGTTGATATTTCGTGATCCATTTTTTGTTGTCGATATATCACAATTTCTGAAAAATTTATCGATTCGAGAATGTCTTTATCACTCTACTACTACTACTACAAATATTAATCTTCTATTGTCTCGATTGATTGTTTGAAATCATTATCATGAAATATGTGAGTAGCAATAATAATAATATGTCTCCTTCCTTCATGTTTTTACTCATGCCCTTTTGTCAAACGCAGGAATTTATAGAAACTAGAAAATACTGTCCATCAAATTAACGTTGTATCCGTTGTTGACTGCAATTTCTTTCTTTCTTTTTTTCTGAAAAACTTCATCATAAAGCTATTCAAGAAGTTTATCCTACCATCAAGAATAATTATCAAAATTATAGAACTTCAACCTATTTCGGATCATCAACTGAGAAATTAGCTTCATTTCTACATAAACAGGACTTAAAAGTGGCATATAGAACAAATTACACGTTGGGACGGTTTATCAAGAATAATAAAGACAAAACTTCTAAATTCGAAAAATCAGGGGTATACAAACTCAAATGTGGATCTTATCCTAAGGTATATATCGGTCAGACAGGTCGTACGGTCAATCAGCGCATTCATGAACATGAGATGAATTTTATGAAAAAGAAAACAAATTCAACATACGCCAATGATATATCAGAAAAGGACCATAGTTTTGATGATTATTTCGGAATTCTGCACGTAGAAATTGAAGGACTGAAACTCAATCATTTCGAATCAGTAGAAATCAACAAACTCAAAAATCTTGACATTTTACTTAATGATCAATAAGACCTCAATAGTTCACCACTACTGAAATTTTTTTCTTAGTGAGTGATAATAAGTATTTGCTATCAACTCTTTCAAGATAATTCGCTATACCGTAATTAAATGTAGATATTGTGCCTAATTTCCGAAAATGGAGGTTTATCGTACCTGTCCACAGGTACCTAATCCTTCAGGTTGGGAAAGTAAGATATATAAAAGTTAAGCGAGCCAACGTTAGTTTAGTTCATTGAATCAGTATATCACCTGACGAAGATACTGTGTGTTTGAGAATTTTGTGGAAATCTTATCGTTTGTGAAGTTTTTACATTTGTCATTGATTTCCATCAAGTAACGGCCGAGTCAATTCAAAATTTGAACATTGCATTATCGAAAGATGATACATGAAATCCAAAATCATAGTGTCAACTACACCACCACTATATGTATATAGCACTACCATGGATGTTAACGGTCGAGTAAAATCCTAGCATTTCAATATTTTTCAGAAATGTCAGTGATTAAATATATTTGACCTACCCTCCACGTTTCATTTTCAGAAATCTTTATTTTTTTAGCCAAAGCAGAAGACTTATCCGAAACATAACGCAATAGCTGTTATCAAGTAAAGTTACAACTTAACCATAAAGTAACTAATGTGAAACCTATATAGTGCTATATAGTGCTATTTCCACGCTCACAGAATTAACAGCCTAAATTCGAACGCCTTTGCTAACGCTGCTCTTGCTCTATTAGTTTTGTTGGTACGATATCCTGAGTGATTAGAAGTTTACCTGATGTTCAGTTTGTTAATTGAATTTGTTTTGTATTTCTGTATATTGCACACAAGGAACATTCGAGTAACTTCTTAAGAACCTCTATACACTGTGACTATCATTCATTGAACTTATTACGTTGGACCTCTTGTTCCATTGATCAGTGGTATCATCATTATTGTTATATTTTGTATAAAATGAGTTGAAAACTTATACAGACGTTTGACACTTCTGGAGAAAGATTGGTTCCTGAAACTCCTGAAGTTGAGTGGATAGTTGATATTTCTCACTTACTTCACTTATATTCCTTTTCTTCGATTTTTTTTGTAACTGAGGTGTCACTGACTATCCCACCTACGAGAATCTAGTTGTATAATCACAGGTTGATGTTCAAAAAAATTTCACCTGTTGACTCAAACATCAAAATAAGTTGAAATTTTCAACGTGGAACAGATCCGTCTTTCAGAACACACTTTTTGTTCAATAAAGAAGTAACCTTCCAGAATAATTGATAAAGGACATGAGGATAGTTGGAAATGGAAATCAGAAGAGGAACATGTTGCTTCTAAGAAATGGATTATCATGTTTATACGGCATACTTTGTAGGCTTTGAGCAGGTGACAATATGTAAATCACAAAATAAAGTCTGTTTCATCACCACTAACCATATACTTTTTTTATCGCTTGGAGCGCACGAAAGGAAATCTCTATAATATTCAAAGAACATCCTGCGTTCCTAGGGAGGATAGGGACAGGAGGTAGGTATTGGATTTTTTTGAACTTCTAGAGATTATAATTATGCTGTTGGGAATACTTCCTCAGGCAATGAATTCCAGAGCCTAGCCGTTCTATGGATGAAGGAGTTTTGATAATGTGCTGTTCGACATCTTTCGAGGTTGACAACGAAAGGATGTGCTGACTGGGCTTGTCTACTTCGTCTGACTGGTATTGCTAGTGAAGGGATGATAGTAGGGATTTACAAAGAACATCTCCCGTGGAAGTATCGATAGAGAAGTGAAAGGTCGCCGACCTTTCTACGGTGTTCCAATGATGTCAAAGAGTGAGTGAGTGTGGCGTCACCCAGCATGCGAATGGCTCTTCTCTGGATGGAATCTAAGAGCATCAGCGTATGTTTTGGTGCTGAACCTCATATGTGGAAACAGTATTCTATAACAGGCCGTATCTGCGCTTTATAGATCATGAGAAGCTATTGAGGTGAAAAGTAGCTTTCCGCACGGAACAAGATTCCGTGTTTTTGTGAAGCAGTTTTTGCGATGGATCTGACATGATCATACCATGAAAGAGTGTTGCTGATGAAAATACCGAGCATGAATATTGTAGGCTTGGTGGGGATGGTGGTAACAGACATTACAATATCGGGCATACTGATTTCCGACTTTCTAGGGAAAATATATACAGGCTTGAGTTTTGGTGGCGTTGAATCCAACTAGGTTGTTGGTTCCCCAGGCTGTGATTTTAGCAAGGTCTTCATTGACAGCACTGACCTGCCTGCGTCGTGAGTTCTTAGTTTCCTGGAAAGAAATAGGAATTCTGGAAGAGAACGCAGTATGGATGGTACTATCATCTGCAAAGCTGTGGATGGGGCAAGAAGTTACTCTCAACAGATCATTGATATGAAGAAGGAATAATGTTGGTGCAAAAATTGATCCTTGTGGAACGCCGGAATTGATGCCAATGGTATAAGACGATACACCGTCCACCACTACGTGAAGCGATCTGCCTGAAAGAAAACTCGATAAGAGATGGCATAGCTGAGGTGATGAGCCGTATGATGGTAGTTTGTGGAGGAGTCCTTCGTGCCAAACACGGTCAAATGCTTTTGATATGTCCAACGCGATAGCTAGAGATTCTTCGTGTTTTTCTGATGAAGTTTACCATAAATGGGTGACGTAGGCAAGAAAATCTCCACTAGATCTTCCGTGGCGAAAGCCGTATTGTCTATCATTGATGATTCCTGAGCTCTCCAGATATTTGATAAGCTCAATATTGATGGCTTTCTCCATCACTTTGGAGATTACTGATAACAGGGCACTTACCATCTTTGTCATAATAATACTTGTATGTGTGTCTCGACAAATATCATGAGTCAATTGTTTCGTTCTTTCTTTTCCAAGATGGCACTTGTTAAGGAAAAGCGACTTTGTCGTAATGCTGAAAACATTTGAGTCACTGATCATTTCGCTCCCCATAATAGGATATGATAAATTCGAAATGATATTCATATTAGAAAAAAGCCAAATACTTAAAGTTGAATGGAGAAGCAACGTGGAGGAAGAAACTGAAAGTCATTAGCTACATTAGTTTCTTTCCTGAATATATGCCACGCAGAATATTGAATCACATCCTCCTGATATTCATCCAGATATTTTATATGTGAATTTTTGTTCGTGTCAGAAGTATAACTCTTATACAGGGTGTCTGTAAAAGGTTGGGACATCATGGCTTGGCTGTGGACTCCTGGGATTAAAACAAGTTGATTGAGGCCAATTTACCTATATCCAAAATCGTCCCGTTTTGCTCATGAAAAGAGTAGGCTGAGATCGATTTTCATAATTCTTGTCATGGCATGTTCTGTGACTGTGAGTCACGTTTTGAGATGTTTTTGATCATCATCAGTGACCTGCAAGTGTTTCAAACAAACACGTCGCAGTACAAATTCGGTGAAATATTTTTTGTATCGTGTTAATTCTTAAAAAGTCTCGAGGTTCATTTGCAAATAGATAATTTCTGATCTGATGCATCCTGCGCATTTTCGAAAATTAATCTAATTAGTCGGACTAATTATTGATCATGGCCACAATGTATTCTCATCGTGAACAAACTGATATGTTGCTGATCCTCGCGGGCTTTACAAGAACTATCGCGTCACAAATCTAGTGATAATTATTCAGGATCTAAGGTGAGAACTTTTACGCCTTGCACCAACTCAACGAAACGATTTTGGATATAGGTGAGTTGGCTAAAATCAACTTATTTTCATTCGAGGAGTCTACAGTCAAGCCATGTCCCAACCAGATTATTTTTCTGAAAAATGCATAAGATGCCTCAGATCAGAAATTATTCATTTGCAAATGAACCTCGAGACTTATCAAGAATCAACACGATACAAAGAATATTTCTGATGGGAATATCTTTCTGAAAAAAAAATCAGAGTTCCCAGTCTGACCTCTGAAAAGTTATCACCAAATTGGTACGGCAACAAGGTTGTTTGAAACACTTGCTGGTCACTGATGATGATCAAAACCATCTCAAAATGTAATTTACAGTCACAGAACATGCCATGCCAAAAATTATGAGAATCGATCTCAGCCTACTCTTTTTATGAGCAAAATTATTTTTTTCCAAAAAAACTTCAACGCCTTGTACCAAATCAACGAGACGATTTTGGATATAGGTAAGTTGGCCTAGATCAACTTGTTTTCATCCCAGGAGTACACAGCCGAGCCATGTCCCAACCTGTTACGGACACCCTGTATATAATCACAAAAAAAATAAGGAACAATTCAATTGCCATATGGTCGCATTATTCAATTGATTTATTATATGGTGTCAACAAGGCGCCATATTGATTTTGACCTTTGTTGGATCGCCTAATTCCACTCTTGAGAGATGATCTAACCTAACTTAACCGGTTCAGGAATACATTTCATGCATAGTTGAAACCAACAGTAGCGTGTGTGGAATATGACTATGATCTTCTAAAGCTCAGTGGTCTTTCTGGGAGCATATTATCATTTACTGTGATGAAAATTTTTGTGACGGATGCATCTTGAGGACGTTCATTGAACACACTACCACTTTTTTCACTGCTGAATGAAACCAATTTCTGCTAACAACATGTCCAGAGATATTATTTCATGAAAATGAATCACGTAACTGAAGCATGACCATTACATAATTTTGTTATCAGGTGCGTAACAGAAGAGCTAATAAGTTGGTTCAAAACTCATGAGTTGACTATGCATAATGTCCGCATCACGTACGTTACATCATATATAATGTGATATCACTCCTATGTAATACTGTTATATCATTGTTACATCGATGAGTAGTCAATGTGACGTGTCATAATCCAGATAACATTTTCGTCCCACTAACCAGAATGATTAATACTTTATTGGACAGAAAATACACCACATGAAGTGGAAATTCACCAAACCCTTTTATATTACGCTCTTTGGCCATACTGATATGAGAGTTGAACTCCAAATTTGTTTGAGATAGTTGCTGCCAATAATCTTTCAAAATTATTCGATGTGATCTGAAACAATAACATGAAACAGTACTTGAATTATGTCTCAAAATTTCTTCAACATTCTGAGTTGGCTGATACCTATCAAAACAATTATATTCCTTGAATTTCTGATGAATGTAAACGACCACCATCTGACTTGCGCACCGTGTGTTCTCGTTATATGTGAGGAAACATGCAATAGACATATTATTCAACTCACCAGAATGGAGTATTTCACGTTCCAATTGAATTTCTGGATCTGAGATAGCTCAATTCTCAAGGCACTAGCCCAACTCGCTGGTCAAGGAACAAAAACACAACAAAATATAACAACGTTGATGCCATTTTATTTACAACTCGAGACGAGACCACTTCAGACCTTCGAGCGAGTCCTGCTCGATTACTTTCGTTCGTGTTAGTTCGTTAGAACTCGAGGAATACTGCAATCAAATCGGTGTCGTCACGTCCATTTGTTGAAGATTGATTTGTTGTGAAATAATTCATATAGAATTGACATAATTCTCTAGATATTTGATGAGCATTTCCATAGTTACGAAGATCTTATATAATAAATATGTAAAAATGTTATGTAGAAGTGATATCACTGTTTGCTGTGAATTCAAAAGTGATAAGATCATGTGAGTCTTCCATCTACAGTTTATAGTACATTTACGTCAATTTTAGAGAATTAAGATATGGCACATCCGTTCTATGAAACTGACGGCATATGTATGTGAATATAACAAATGTGTTTTCTGGGGCTCCGTGGTCCTTTCATCGAATTTACACTAATTACAATAAGGAGAGTCACGGATACCGAGCTAATAGCTCTCTACTTAGATAAGTTATGGTCATTCGGTTCCAGTGTTATCGGTGGGTAAGACAGTCTGGTATAATATCGGAAATATATACTCGAATTACGGCCAATTCGTATGCAAGGTCTCCGATGGATGTGGTAAGTCTCTCTTTGTCCTTCGTCTTCGTGATAACGCCCTCTTTGTCTTACGCCATCTGAATATTCTCGATGTCCCTCTTTTTTGTGTCCCCTTATAATCTCTTGCCCAATTTAGGAGGATGGTAGATATATCTGAATCATAACGAAGCAAATGGAGGGCTGATGCGAACACATATATTGGGAACATATAACAGAGTAACAGATAATGGACCAGGCACAAAAAACCTTGCTGGAGAGTCCGGAAATGGGATTGTTCTCTATTGAGAGAACTTGAAAAAGAAATATCCGGCAGTGTTTGTTTCTTGTTTACCTGACAAAACTTGGATACAGGTCATTCTCAGAAGAAAAATAACGACGAAATACGAAATAGAAAGGAATATGAATCTGAATAAATCTATGGAGTACAGTTCTTAGAGACAGACCATCAAATCAGGAGTATACAAACTGAACTATGGATCATGTCCTAAGTTCCATACATCGAGTTGACCGTTCTAAAACAGCAACAATCAATTATTCGGTCAATCAATCCATAAAACATATCAAATAATTGATTAGTAATGAGTAAGTAATACTATATGAGGAAACTGAAGCCCAACAAAATGAAACTGACCTTTTATTAATATTGATTTCCTCCTCAAGGTGCAAAAATTAGCGAAAATTGTGTCGAGGCGATTTGAAAATCACATTGATTAGGAGTAAGTAGTGTGAGTTCTTCTTTGAGCAAGCCTTCAGAACATAAAAAGTCAATGGATCATCGTATAAATAGTTATCCGTTTAACTTGGCAGCAAAGTAGTAGATTGACTGATAGCCAAGGGAGTCAATCTACTTTGCTGCCATGTGAAACATATAATTTTTTCTCCAAACGTTATATAACCAATTTTGTGTAGTTTTCCATTGTGATCTCGATAATTTTATGTTCACCCTATGTCAGTGTCAATTTTGATTACCAATTTCATTCAAATATTACTTGTAGCGTTGCATAGCAACAAACTCCTTCTGCCTAGGCAGAGAAACCACACCTTTGCTGCCTGTTGAATGTCATCGAAGAGCTACGTTCTATGCAGTTTGGAGAAAATAGTTGTTCCAATGATTGAAAGGAACAAAATGGTGGAGAATCCAGAATTTTTGTGATTTTCAAAAATCTCTGGCGAATATTAAAATGCTTATTCTTCCAATCAGGACCGAGACAATTTTGGATTTCGGATTTTGGAATTTCGGACTCTACTACTTTGCAGCCTAGTTGAACGAACACGATGAGTTCAGGACAACACGTGGTCACGAATGCATTGGATATGCACAAGCGTTGCGTCACTTCCTGTCCCGTAGTTATCGTAGTCGGGCTCTATCGGGTGGTCACAAAAAAACCGGAAGTTTTTATTTTCCTCGTGGTTTCATCATTTCTCAACCGATTTCGAATTTTTTGCAGTCTTTTTATAGCTAAAGGGCTATAGTATACAGTGGAATATTTGAAAATTCCATAATGATCAAAAACAAAATGGCGGATTCTACCAAAATATTGTCATTCACAAAAACCGCTGCAGAAAAAGAAGATCAGATTTTTAGCAACCTGTACAGATGTCATCTCAGGCTATACATTTCTGAAGAGAATGAGTACTCGAACATCGAAATCGAACAAATAGTCCAGTAGATACACTAATTTCTTCGCAATTTGTTATGGAGTGAATGTGCGAATCTCGTATAAACGATCATTATTATTTTGCTTCAGGCTTCATGAAAATTCAATTGAATTTGGATTTCTTAGAGTTATTTCGAAGATAAAGAACTGTAGTGAACAATGTAACATTTGAAAATCTAATAATTGAAAGAAACAAAATGGTGGAGACTCCAGAATTTTTGTGATTTTCAAAAATCTCTGGCGAATAAAAAAATGTTCATTCTTTCAATCAGGACCGATTCAATTTCAGATCATTGATTTCTAAAAGAATGAGCGCTCGAACATCTGAATCGAACAATTTGTCCATGAGAAACACGTTCTTTTTGGCAAAGTGTTATGGAGTGAATGTGCCAATCCCGTAATAAGAATTACTTTTAGTTTGCTTCTGGCTTTATCAGAATTCGATCGAATTTGGATTTCACCCCATAACACTTTGCCAAAAACAACGTGTTTCTCCTGGACTAGTTGTTCGATTCAGATGTGCGAGTGCTTATTCTTTTCAGAAATCGATGATCTAAAATTGTCTCGGTCCTGATTGGAAGAATAAACAGAATGAAAATTCTGGATTCTTCACCATTTTGTTTCTTTCAATTATTCAATTTTCAAATTTTCCATTATGTACTACAGATCTTCATTTTTGGAATAGCTCCAAGAAATCCAAATTCGATTGAATTTTCATGAAGCCTGAAGCAAAATAATAATAATCGTTTATACGAGATAAGCACATTCACTCCATAACAAATTGCAAAGAAATGAGTGTATCTACTGGACTATTTGTTCGATTTCGATGTTCGAGTACTCATTCTCTTCAGAAATGAATAGCCTAAGATGACATCGGTACAGGTTGAAAAAAATCTGATTTTCTTTTTCTCCAGCGGTTTTTGTAAATGACAATATTTTGGTAGAATCCGCTATTTTGTTTTTGTTCATTATGGAATTTTCAAATATTCCACTGAATACTATAGCCCTTCAGCTATGAAACGATGCCAAGAAATTCGAATTCGGTTGAGAAATGATGAAACCACGAGTAAAATAAAAACTTCCGGTTTTTTTGTGACCACCCGATAGATTGATTGCCGCAGCTGATATTTCATAGCGAGGCTTGAAATAAAAGGCATATTATTTTATCTCCAATTGTCATAAACCCAATAAGTATTGCGTAATTTTTGATGGAAAACTCCGTCATTTCTTGTTTACCAAATGTCAGTGTAAATTTTGATTACTAACTATATTCAAATTATTTGAAACATTGCATAGCAACAAGCTTTTTCTGCAGGCAGAGGAAGTACTTACTTCTTTACTGCCTGTTAAGTGTTAGAGAAAAGTCGCTTTTTAAGCTGCTTGGAGAAAAATAATGTTAAAAACGATGTATTCTTAGTGAGTTCATCAGTGCCATTAGTGCGGCAAAGATATACAACATTATGAACTGATGAAAAACTAGAGCGAAATAAGCCGAATCACGATCGTCGAATGATTGTCTAATAACCGTCATACATGTGAATTGCTATAGTTATTAGTCAACGCACAATGCTAGGAACCCAAAAAGCTATATGATTATTGGGAAAAACGTTAGCTGGATTCACCAATGAGCATAATTCTCAGAACGAATAAAAAATCTAAATACACTTGAATTTATGGAATACTCATAATGTCATAACACAGCTGCGTTATGATGGTAGCAAAAGTCCATTCAAGGGTATCATGAATGTTTTGAGAAGGCGATTTCAATAATAACAGAATGCTAATAACAGAATGCATGGAGAGCAAACTGTCATAATACAAAATGATCAGGAATAGATTTTTTTATAATGGCTTTCAAAATCAGAGCTGGTAGATATTTTCAATATTCAGTATCCGGTCCTTACTCAGATACTTTCTGAACAAGATACATTTGCATTATTCAGTTCCTATTCTGATTAGCGATTTTTTATAGTGAGTCTCTGAGACTTTGTTTGATTAGTATTCATCGACCTCTCATGAATAGATGAAGAGTCATTTCTATCAACGAAGTAATTGATAAATTTGCTTAGGGCTCTATAAGAATGCGATTCTCGTTGGAAAAAGATCATGATTATCATCACGTGCAATTTTTTATTGTTATTTCAGCTGTAAACAGAATCCCTTTATGTAGTCAATTCAATCAATTTCGATTTTGCTCATTCCATGTTTCATGTAGAATAATAGTAGTAATATATCGAGGGAGTAAAGTGCAAGATTTTTCCCGAGATGGTTTTGTAGCCAGCGGCTGCTACAATGTACTGAGGAAAGAAAGAACTCACCTCCGAGGTTTATATACTATTTTTTGGACGACTCGACGATTCCAATTGAAAGAATCTTATATGATGAAATCAATTATTGTCAATCTGAAAATGAAAATTTGGTCACAAAAATCACAAAATCAAGTTTGATTATCATAAGTACCGATAAATAAGAGTAGCCATGTTGCTTTTTGTAAACATCAAAAAGTGTGATAGCATATTTTCTGAATTGCTTTTCTGAGTTTTTCCAATAAATATTACAGAAATGTGTGAAAAAAACATTGACGAAGCTGCTGTAAACATTGTGAGAGATTTATTGTGAGAGAAATTCCGGAATTATCTTAGCCTAGAGACTTCCTTCGCTGTATACCCTGTATTCCCGCTTTTGTCGGTGTAAAATCGCTTATAGGTCGTGCAAAATAGTGATTTTTCTAACAAATGCGCAAATTGTTACTTTTCCGCACGCGAATACAGTTACACTGAGAGAAACTGGATATTAAAAATATCTACCAGCTCTGATTGTAATAACCATTATACATAAATCTCCTATTCCTGATCACTTTATTATTACAACAGTATTCTCTTCATTCTGTAATTATAAAAATCGCTTTCTTAAACCATTTGTAATACCCTCGAAAGATTTTTTATTGACATAGCTCGTTTCGTGTATTATGCTTATTGGTGAATTCAGATGATGTTCGTCCCAATAATCATAGCTGTTTGGGTTTCTAGCATTGTACGTTGACGAATAACTATAGCAATGTATGACGGTTATTGGACAATCATTCGACAATCGTAATTCGGCTCATTTCGCTCTAATTTTTCATTAGTTTTGGGGCTGACAAAGCTACAGGTCGCGTTCATTTTCACTCCTGTTCTCGGTCATGGGTGCCTGTCTTCAATTATTCAATTATTGTTCAATGGTTTCTTTCGTCCGAATCGATAGAGTCGTGTCTTGTGGGTGAATGTGTGTGATGTAGCAAAATTCTGTTTTATTGCTGGCTGTGAACAGAGCTGTGGAATACACCGTGCATTGCATTACTACAATGAAAAAACTATTCTCCATACCCAATTTTCACGGCCTAAAATTGGTTTATTTCGAAAAACAAAATGATCGATGAGATTCTGAATGAAAATATCTGGGTTTCTGTGAGGAAGTTTTATTGACAATTCTCATCATAACTCTGAAGGAAGAGTAATAAATAAAAGTATTCAACTTCTAATTTCTTAATAAACTCGTCAGTATGCATATAAATGATATTTCTCCGGAAAAATCAATGAGTAATGTCAGAAAAACTTCCAGAGAAACCCAGATATTTCAATTCAGAGACTATATAATCGTATTTTTTGTTTTTTGAATAAAATAACTTTGGATCATGAAAAGTAAGTGTGGATAGAATATTTATTTCCATTGCAGTAATTCAATGCACGATTCCATAATGCATATCATCGAACAATGATGATTAGATAACCTAACTACCACTGTTTGATGAATATACTAGAGTAGAAAAATATTGGGATAACTGTTGAAAATGAGCTATATTACAATAGCATGACAAAGTGTCAGGTTTCATTCAGATATCAGATAACTATAATAAAATGAGACGAATTACTGCGTTACCTCAAGATGGTTGTGCCAGTAATGAAAACAGGCTGTTTTATGATGATAGTCGAATAATCACTGTAGAGTGGATTAGTTACTGTAACATTTATTTATAGGAATAATCTCTATTCGACACTCTGTGTTATCATAGAAACTAGAACGAGTGGTAGTTATTCAGCGGCGGTGTTTATACAAGTTTGCAAATTGAATATGCTGCCATAACTACAAGCTCCCTGAAAATTCACTTCATCTATGGTAGCGAATGAACACATCTGTCCCCTATTTATTGCAGATATCGTAATAACGGTTATCAGATTTCCAATTATGATAACTCAAGTTTTCTCTCAGTGTAGACGAACGACGCGGAGCAGAGTTCGAATACGTTTTTGCATGCGGAGAAGACACTTTGCACACGTGTTAGGAACAACGTTTTTTCTACGAGCTTCATATCAGATAAAAAGGAAAATAAAAAAAATCATAACTTATTGGAAAATGTAACTATACAACAATCACATATAACAATAAAATATAATAATAGAATGGACATGAATGTTTCATATCAGTGAGATTTTTGGGTAGTTCTACTACCGTGCGGATAACTCCTATATCCGCAATGAGTGCGCAAAATTATTACTTTGCGCACGCAAAAGCGGAAACAGAAAGGTACTACTTTGCGAACGCTGAATATTGTACATTATTATTGTGACTTGCCCCCCTCGAGATTATTTCTGCGGACGCCCCTGAATTGAGCACTGTGATGTTTTCCTGAATATATTTGTAGTGACTTCCACCAGGATTGCTGTCTTGATCAATTTCAACTTTCAATATTCAGTCTCACCACGATGCCTAGTAGATAGTTATAGCTGTGACGGAAGTTAGTGTCTATTCTTAATATATTTCATGGTTTTTACCGTTCATTCTTCTACGTGGAATATTCTCGACTTCACGATAAACTGGAGGTTTGATAAAATATTCTATCCTACTGCGTTATTTAGGATTCCAGGTAACAAGTTCAGAATCAGAAGAGACGCAAAAGGAAATGAAGTTGTGTAAACAGCATCTTTCAGATTTCCCCTGGCAGAGACGCGAGGATTCATAAGTAATTCAATAAATTGACACTTCAGGGAACAACATTGTTGTGCTTCACATCATTATACGTGATATATTTATTTTATCGTTCAATTCACACACTTGGAGAGGAAAGCTATTGTCTAGGAGGATAGAATATTTTATGATACCTACATGAAATAGCTCGCAGCGACAGCACTTGAAGGATGAGAATTGAGAAAGAAACATCAATGGATCATTTCCATGATGATGTGACAAGACCAAATATGCCGATAGTGATTTCCTACGAGACTGAAGTTTGCAGCATAAAGCTATAGGCGAATGCTGCAATCATTCGAATAGGAAATTAGCATTCCGTGCAAGTTATGCACTATAATTTTTCTAGAGCTATGATAAATAACAGCGGCATTTTCGATTCCTCCATCTTGAAGCCATCTGATTTTCTGTCAAGTAATACTCAGACAGAGCTGTCATTGCTTGAAATTTGAAATTCCCTGGGCGATGAGATTTTTCTGAAATAATAACACAATGAAGTCATGTTATATCAGATACGAGAATAAAATTGATGGCAAACAAAGTACCTCATCGATGTATCGAACACAGTGAAACAAATAAAAGCAATTTTGTGTTATAGCTGTAGAAAATAGTATATTGTTTGATGAGCACGAAATGGTAGTGATTTCCTACGAGAATGAAGTTGTGGCTCATGCTGCAATCATTCGAGAAGGAAATTAGCATTACTTGCAAGTTATACATTATGATATTTTCACGGCTATAATAGATACCAGCGGCATTTTCGATTTCTTCATCTTGAAGCCATCTGATTTTCTGTCAAGTGATGCCTATCTATTAGACAGAGCTGTCATTGCTTGAAATTTGACATTCCCTGGGCGATGAGATTTTGTCGCTCATTAAAAGAAAATTTGTTTTTCCAAATGATCCTGTATCCCTTCATCAAGTTCGAATCAGATTTCCTATTGCTCATCAACAATACTTGAGAGTTGAATCTTTTTCTCCGAAATTGTTTGGTTCTATTTTCTGAAAATTAGAGATTACAGAAATAAGATGAGTGCGCCACTGTATTATCAACAGAAAGAATATGGCCCCGCCGTTCTCACCCCGTTGACAAGTTGAAGAGTAACCAAGATCAGGAGGTGCTCAAAATGTGAGAATTTTGAACCCCACCCTTTATTTCAAAAACCTAAAGCACTACACTGTTTTACCACTAACCAAACCGATTTTTTAAACGCCTCGACACGTGTTTAGCTAACTATGTTGGCATCTTCAGGAGAAGATTAAAACTGAATATCCTATTCTAGTGTGCTACTTATATACTAGGTATATGTTTACCCAACCGTGAAAAATACTAACCGTCAAGTTAATGTTTGTCATGGTTGAGTTCACATGTTAATCTTAATTTTTATATTACTGAACTATATAGAGGGCTATAATGGAATTGCTTCATTATCCTCATTCATTACTCTATTACTATTTCTGAATATCTCCAAGCTTTCATATGCGTCTTATTTTCTAATATTATTAACTTGCTCAACTAATTTGAGGTAAGTAATATGTGTGTTATGATTGTGATTTAACATTATGTTCGGCTACACAAGATTTATCTAACCTGCCATATTTCAAATGGGCTATGTGATCTTTGAACCTTGTTTTTATGGGTCGCCTGGTTTGGCCTATATATGTTTCATCACAATCATTACAACTTCAATCAATCAATCAATGAATTTATTCAATTCAATTCAGATACATACATATACATACATGTTCTTTTATATTGTTAATGTTACATATCGTAAATAAATAGTATCTCATCACATTAAATTGCGAAAGAAATTATTAATAACTAAATGAGTAAATAAGTGGTGGTGTTCAGTTCTTGAGAGACGCCTAAGCAGAGCTTGTGTTGCGTATTTTCCCAGATCTGGACACAACCATGAAGGTGAATAGGAAAAAATAAGATGAAGGAAACTATTCATTCATTTCAGTAAAAAATATAAATTGAAAATCAACAAAAATCAATGATCAACTCACAGGAGGATCGGACAAGACACTCAGGCAAAAGGGAGACAGCTTTAAATAAGATATTAATGAATTATTCGGACATGGTTCAGTCGATAGATTCGAGTGTTTGTTTTAGGAAATCAAAGTTGTGATCGACGAAGGATCTGATTGTTGTTTTGCGTTTTCTAAAGCTTTTTATATTTCGTAGTTCAATGGGAACTTGATTGACAAGTTTTGGTCCAAAGAAAGTAACAAACCTTTGGGTATATACATTTTTACAAAAAGGAACACTAATTGTTCTCTCGGATATGGCTTGGGTGTCATGTATGTGTCTTAGATATGTAAGAGGCGAGTTCATCGTCCATAGTATACAGTGATAGGTGTATGATTTTCTGATATTAAATAAGCTAGCCTCCTTGTATAAGCTCTCAGTTGGATGTCTTCTGTCTCTTTTCAGTACTATTTTAAGCAAGGTGTTTTGTATTACTTGAAGATTATGTAAGTTTGTTTCATTCAACCCACCCCAAACAATAATACAGTACCTTATAACTGATTCTGCTAATGCATCGTATGTCATTAGTAATAAATTTTTATTTAGTTTGTCTCTGAGTTGGTAGAATTATTTCGTATATTCCCGACTTTTCAAGTGTGTCCACTTCATCTTTCGGATTGCCTAATGAATTGCCTAATTTCGACCCAGACTGATAAACGCTTTCAAAACCTAAGTCTTTGAGAACCTTATCAAGTCCCTTCGTATACTTGGGATTGAACGGGATTGGGATTCTTCTAGAATTTTTTTTATCCACCTGAAAAGTCGTAGAATTTCGAAGTGTTAACTTAAATTTATGTCTATATAGTTTAGTTATATAAAAATTAGGATTAACATGTGAACTCAACCATGACAAACATTACCTTGACGGTTAGTATTTTCCACTGTGAAGATTCTGTTTGCGGCATTATTCGTTTCATGAAAAAGTAGTATACAAAAATGTGGAAATCGCAACACTCCAATATAACTGAGATAAAAAGCACCAAAAACTGAACATACTGTACATGATATTATATAATATCATTATCTCATCTCAATTGCTCGCCTTCGAATGCTCCCAAAGTATATCATTCATGATATCGACTCATCCACTTAACCCTGTATAGCGTGATAAAATTTCTCTCATTTTCTGGAAGTCATGTTGGATATTCTTCAAAGGATGCCATAAGGACTTTTACTCTTATTATCCTCCTTATTGAACTATGAGTCTCATGAAAACCAACGAAATATAATAGTTTGAAAACTCCTCAACTTGTATTCTCGTCAAAAACTTTTAATCTGCTCAAACGCTCGCGAAGCCATTTCTGGCATCTGACACCATAAAAGGACGCCTATTTCTAGACTTATTGTCGTCAAAATTACACCGGAGAAAAGTTAATCAACTGCGGCCGAAGTCAGATTAAGAGCATAATCAAATGTCAATTAAGAGAGAAAGCCGACTCCCTGGATATAGATGGCGCTGCGCCTAGAGTGGTTTCATTGTTTTCGGCGCCATATTTCAATTTATTATTCAATTATTTACAGCATTAGAATCGGCAGCACAACCAACTGGATTTTCATCAAGTAACGGCTGGGTCAATTCAGAATCATTATTACTTAAACTAAAATCTTCATTTTATTTGTCATTGGTGATTTAGTACTTGGATTATGTGTTTATTTATTTTTGAACGGAGAAAAATGCATTACTAATACGTATAAGTACAAGATAATGTGACAATTTTCAGATTCCAATGTGTAAATATGAGATTACACGTAACTCTCCCCATTACGGTGGACTCAAAGTTTCCAATAAACTTTTCAGTCGATTGAAAAACATCAAAAAATTCAGCAATTTCGAAACGAACTTGAAGCAATTTCTCCTGGAACTGAATCCCTGTACTTTAGAAGAATATTTTTTGGCACCCAAGTCTTTTTGTTTCTGTCTCTGTGATATCGGAATATTATTATTTTATCTTATGTCTCTATCTCAAACTCTGTCAAGTTTTTAATCATTCAATATTACGATTCCTATACATGTTAAAATGTCCAATGAAAAATAAACGTATTGTATTGTATGAATTGACGCGATTCATATACAGGGTGTCCCTGAAAGGTTGGGTAACAATTTCACATCAGTCCGACATTGATCCGTTTCCGAGATAAGGAGGTAAAGTATTGAGGTATAAAAATAGAATTTCTCATCTCTCAGTATTTATGAACATTCAACGTATAACTTCAAGAATTGATATTTGGTAGTTCTTTTGGATTCGAAACACGAATACTGGTACCTTTCTACTGTGGTCATCAAATGGCGCCTACCAATGCACTTATTATGGATCAAATCTGGTTGAAGATGACCAAGAAATGAACACGTTATTTGGACGTTTTATTCCCAACAATTCATCACTATATCTGTTCATCTGCAACCACTTTTAAACGTTGGAATAAAACGATGATACTTTCAAGCAACAACAAGCATCAAAATCAAAAATACAAAAATTGCTAGAAATAACCTGTTCATAACGTTAGATAACTAATAGATTCAAACAACAAATTCTTGTTTACTTCAACGTTTTAAATTCACATATTTATAACTTTTGAGTTACTCGATACGTCATTTGATCGTGTACTGATAATGTTGATGGAACGTAGGGAATTAATCGAATCAAAACGTCTATTATAATGTGAAAAAGATTATTCATTGATATTCGGATCCTTCAAACGATTATCCAGACGTGAATTTCAGTATTTCATTTGAATCAGTAAGAGATGCAGTGTCGGTTGAATCTTGACAAAACTGTGCAATTTTATGCTTGACACAATTCCGTTTTGAAACATGGAAAATTCCGAAAATTCGGAGATATCCGCAAAAAGTATAATTTTGTTACGACCCCATCATTTTACAATTAGGTGGAGAAATGTCTTCTTCTCTACAAGATGGCGATTTCAAATTCGAAATCTGATGTTTCGTCTTCTAGAAACCATAATCAACTCATTTCGTTTTCAATAAGGACTGGCTTTTTTCTTCCAATTTTAGTTACCTTTGGATAGCCGAAGCTAGGCGCTATCACAAATGTCAATTTTCGAATGTTTCGTTAAAAAAAATCACAGTTACCTATTGGATATTGAATATTGAAAAAAAATTTAGAAAATGTCAATTTTTGTAAACGAAACTATCGAAAATTGAGATTCGAGATAGCTTATGGACCATGAAATAACTGTATACCACTTAAAAACTTAATTCATATGAAAATGGCGTATGTTCGATTGTCATTTATCACTCCCTCTGAAAAACTTCGATTAGCTCAAAAACAAGGTGTTTTATTGACATTTACAAGAATGATTTTACCTCCTGAGAAACCGAAAGTTTGACAATGATGAAAATCTTGATTGATTCGGCAGAGTTCTCACGGTGAACTAACGTTTATTCGAAACGTTTATTGAACTGTTGAAATGAACGTTAATCAAACGTTTTATTGAGAGTGTTTTATGACTGTTGAAAGGAAAAAGAACGTGATATATATGTCTTTCTACAATGTTAGTTAATCGTCATTAGACAACGTGTATTCAATCCGCTTACATCTCGCCGACGCTCACACCAAGAGTTCAGGTACAAATACGAGTAGTCGAGCATATTCAAATAGGGATACGTAGAGATTGGCACCTCACTAAAATGAAAGTGGAACATCTGAGGAAAGGAAATACATGGACAATATAGCAGACTAGGGAGGTATGATAATAATTATAGTAATAATGAGAATGTCGATAAATTGATTGAAGGGCTCATTGTGAAACAATGGCATACCTCAGAAAGGTGAAAATGAGATATTCGACTTTGAATGTTCCAAATAATATATAAAATCCACACAGGGAGAAAAGGCGATTGCATATCTATGCACAACATTGTGTAAAAGATGTTTGTGAAGTATTATTTAACATTTGTTCAAATAATCACTACAGTCATTTCGTGAAATGAAACAAATGTTTGTGTATATCAATTTGTGAAATATTTGTACATATCCATGTAGCGGAAAACTACACAAAAATATGCTCATCATCCTATGCACAAAATTGTATCGACTAACTACACCTCCTTTGAAATAATGTTACTATTTGTGTAATATTTTGACACAGGTGTGCAATTTTCTTCCACTTGGTAACGGCGTCCTATCCCCTTTTCCTTCTACCTACTTATATCTCAATCCCAATATTCTGAATTCGCACTTGACCTGGAGATGTGTTACAAGAAGGTTTCAAGTGTGTATGGTGCAAAATGTAGAATCTTCTCATTTATTATTGTCTGGCGAGTTGGTGAATGATTGATGATTGTACTTAATGACCATATATATAGTCCTTCCGCAAAATTATTTCATGTTTACTAGTGCCACAAAGTGAAAGATGTAATGAGATGTATCAACAAAGTGTCGAAGACATTCTTCTTTGTTGGGAACTGCTTGAACTCTGGTATCTTCATTCGCCGGTAAGTTATTGTTTCAATAATTCCTAATAATAATTCGCTTCAACTTGCTTTCAATTTCAACACCCATTGAAAGCAAGTCGAAGCTAATAGCTAATCATTAGGTTTAATTGAAACAATTTACCGGCGAATGTTGATACTAGTTCAGGTAGTTCCAAACAAAGAATCGACACTTTGTTGATACATCTTATTACATCTTTCACTTTTTGCCACTAGTAAACATGAAATAATTTCGCGGAAGGACTACCTATGATCATTGAGTACAATCATCAATCATTTACCAACTCGTCAGACATTAATAAATGAGAAGATTCTACAGTCTACGGAAGTATACATACCTTTGTTTCGTTACGAAATTTGTGTACAAGAAATACACAAAATTGTGTTATTTTCAATACATTGATGAACATTTCCACAATTTTGTAATGCTAAGTTCACCCAATTACACAGTTTTCGCACACATATCACACAAATTGGTAATATTTGTCGAACAAAATATTGGATGATTTCATATATTTGGTGTCACGAAAGTACACAAATTTTGTTTGGTTTTTGAACAAAATTGTTTTGAAAATTACAAAACTAAATTGTTTGGTTATACACAAAATCTCTCACACAAAATATTGCGCAAAATATACACAAATTGGTGCTGTCACCATTTTAGAAACAAACTGTGTAAAAAATCTACACAAATGTGTGAAAAGCTTACACTAATTTCTCTCTGTGCAGTAACAACTTGAACGGTTTTGGTTTTATATAGGTAAATGCTCGTCAGAATTCACAGCATTGTCGGAACAGCTTCCGCTCGTGTCGGCCATTTTGTATGCCTTGTGATTATGTCGGGTAGTAAGCAGAGAAAAAATAGACTCATGCAATAGTGCGACTATAGTTCTCTTGCGCCATTCATTAACGAAGGCCCGTGATAATTTTGTAGAGGTGAGTTATACTATCGCTTCAACTGAGCAGAGCATTAACTCATTTTGGAGTCTTGTGTGGCTTGTCATTGTTTCACAACAAGCCCTCCAATTGTAAACACAAAAATAACGAGAAATAATCTTACTTAAACGTTGGAGAAACGTTGAAAAAACCGAAAATTCGACGATTGAAAATTGATCAGAAGTGAACGTTGAAATATATTTTTTATCAACTTGTTGAAACGTTGATATGTCACGTTTATTACTCGTTTGAAATTTCGAGATTCGCGCAGTTTCCACCGGTTTCAAACGGATATTCAAGTTGAAATTATTAGATGAAAGTACATTTTTGTACTGGTTAAAAATAACGTGGATGTCAGCGACATTTTCGCGTTGATTCAACGTGATGATCAAGAGATTCTATTAAACGTTATTGCAACCGACCGTTGTGATAATTTCACAACGTTATTTCGACGTGAGTGTGTTTACTGGATATGGCTGTGAATCCTCATGTTGTGCGACGTGATAGCTTGATAGATGAAGACGCCTGCATGAAATAGTAAATACGGCGTTGAATGTATAAAGCAATTTCGCGAAGTTTGTGATCTACAGTCAAGTCCTCCATTATTATAACAATCCAATGTACGAAGCCTTATATACAGAAGCAGATTCATCCAATTTCCAGAGCTATATGTGAAAATGGTAATGAAATATTCAGGTAAATCTGTCAGATGAAATGGGGGGTGTTAAATCGTATAACGTTGATAATTCTCAGGTTGATTAGTGAAAGATGCTTTTGTTCTTATGTACCAAATTCATACGCTGATGCTTTTATAGATTCCATTCGGAGAAGAGCCATTTGCCTGATGGGTTATGCATCTCACTAATTATTCAACATCTTCGGAATACCGTGGCAAAGTCAGCGACTTTTCACTTTTTGATAGGAACTTACACTAGAAACATTCTTCAGAAATCTCTGTTATCATTCAATCACTAGCAATACTAGTCAGACGAACTCGACAAGCCCAGTCAGCACATACAATTGTCGTCAACCTTGAAATATGTCGAACAACTTTCTACCAGAGCTCTGGAATTCTTTGCCGAAGGAAGAATTCCCAAGAACTTATATAATCTCAGTTCAAACAGAGATTCAATACCAACCCTCTCTCCCTATATATTTTCTTCAGCAAGGGCAGCATTTCGAGTCATTTTGTCTGTTTCAATTGAATTTGTTATAATTAATATAATATTCATCATGATCCTTATGATGATGAAGCAACCATTAGAAAAGTTTATGATTTTTTTCAATGAGTTTAGTCATCACGATGTTTCTGATTGTATTTAATACACTATATATGTATGACAGGAGTCAAATACATTCTCAATCATGGAAAACTTGAAGATTATTGATTTGTGGTTTGTCACGCTCTTAGGAATCACCCTGTATAACTTCCAATGAAAGCCTTGGAAATCATAACAAAAATACGGGGGTGTGCCTTCTCGATGGATGACTCTGTACACAACATGAATGTGAGGAATAGGGAGTTACTGTGTGTCCCTCCCTTTAAAACAGAAATCTTCAGACGCCTCATTAGTTACCAGGTATAAAACCTTTACAACTCGATCTCATCAGAGCTTGAAAACTTTAGTGTCAGAAAATTCCAAGAAAACTTCAAGATACATCTTTTGGATTATCAACATTAGAAGATTCATATAATTTTGAATTTCAGTGTGTGAACTTGAACATCGTTCAATTTCACACCAAAAAGGTACTCTTGGTAAAACTCGATACTGTGTTCCGTTTTCGGAATATTTCGATTTGAAAATGATGAAGTGGTAACTGTTGCTGGTATAAAGCTATGTATTAGAGTGAGTATTATGAAAAATTATCACCTATTTATTGAAAACCGAACACAACAATACATTTCTGATGCAAAACTCATTGATTTAACAATAAATCACAAGACTAACATCGAAACAGATTTGACTAAAAGAACATGGATTACACAGTTTTGTTGTATCTTGAGCAGAAAGTCTATGCTACATAGGTAAATTCACGTCAAGAGTTGTGACACATAATTGAACATCACTTAAATGACCTAACAGCTGATCCTCAACTGTTCAAAAGAATAATACATTCTTAAAAAAAGAATATAGAATCGTGTATTCCTCGAAACGTAACTGATTCAATATTTCATGTTTCTAGTCAAACATCTCCTAATTTTCTACTTATGATTCTTTTGTTCCATCAATAACTTCATCACAAGAATAATTTTATTGTTTTTGAACCTGATTAAATAGGTAATTGAACTCAATAAAATTCATTTTATATCAGTATCATTACTACTCCATTATTTTCAAATCGGAATATTCCGAAAACAGAACATAGTATCGAGTTTCACCAAGAGTACCTTTTTGGTGTGAAATTGAATGATGTTCAAGTTCATATCATATTTGGATTGAAAAATCTAACCTCAAAAAAGTTATGTTCAAAACAACTCGGTACGAACCGTGTAACTAGCGTCCTCTATGAGAGTCAGATATAAAAACAAATTCATGCGATGTGTGAGATTTCAAGAAACATCCATACGAAATTTCATTACAATGTTGCCAGTAGTTTCGGAATAATCGTGAAAAATGTTTATAAAACTAATTTTTTTAACACCATGTATCATGGAAACGGATGCCGTTACGACATTTTTTCACTGAGAAAACCCTACTTATTTGACAATATTCGACCTACCCTAGCAAGAGGGTTAGGTTTTTTTGAAACACCCTGTATATTCATCCCACAAAGTTGAACCCACATACAGTGTGACCCACTTCAAATGGAACCACCCCTGTATCTCATGTAATCGTTAGGTGAGGATCCTGAAATCTGCTGGAGCGAGAGATATACCAAAAATGCACTCTATGACCAAGTGATGTCATCTTCAGTGATATACACTGCTCGCCAACAGCCATGGAACCACCCCAATTTCTGGAAAATGATATTAGGAGTCAAAATAGGTTGAACATCACTTCAGATTCGGAATCAGGACGCCCAATACACCAACTATTCATATTTTTCCTGAAAATTTTTCAGTTCTGAAAAATTAAATTTTGTCGCACTTTTCACGGGAGCACCCCCGTATCTTACGTAATTGACTTTATCTTTGGACTTTCCCTTCCTCCTGCAAATTTCAGAATCCTACCTCAATAATTACGTGAGATACGGGGGTGCTTTCATGAGAAATGGGACGAAATTTAATTTTTCTGAACTGAAAATTTCCTAGGAAAACTATGGATAGTTAGTGAAGGGTGCGTCTTGATTCCGAATCTGAAGTGATTATCAACCTATTTCGACTCCTAATATAATTTTCCGGAATTTGGGGTGGTTCCATGGCTGTTGGCGAGCAGTGTATATCACTGAAGATGACCCTACTTGATCATAGAGTGTATTTTCAGTATATCTCTCGCTCCAGCAAATTTCAGGATCCTTACCTAACGATTACATGAGATACAGGGGTGGTTCCATTTGAAGTGGGTCACACTGTATAAGAGATCTGTGGAATTAGTAATGAAATCTACTCATTGTATTGACGCAAAAACTGAACGACTTCACGGAATTCGTTCTGATGGTTTTTATTCTTAGTGCTGATTCAGGCCCTCACGTAGCTTTTTTGCCCTTCACTTTCATTTACGGCTGGTATTTATATCATCGCAGATTGTATGTTTTTTCTGTGACTAGAATTTCAGCCGATTGGCTATTCCAGTAAAAAAGGCTTATTCTCCACTGTGGCACCCAGAAAACGCTTCAGGGGTCAAATACTGTACTCCATCAGAAAGGAAATCTCACATAAAAATAACATCGATTCATATGAAAATAAATTGTAAATTCCCTTGAGTAGGTAAGTGATTCATCAGATGACTGATTTCATCAAAAATATCCAGTGGCATCCTACTTATCACTAGAAGAGGAGCGAGTAACCTCAGTACCTTTGGATACCTGAAACTCTTTTAGAATTGTATTGAAGAGGCGAGTTTAGAATAGGAACGAAGTGTGCCCAATTTGAAGAGTATCATATGAAATTATTATGATAACTTCAATCATACTTTGAAGTCTTGTATTCGAGTTTCGTGGCATTTTGGAGAGTTTTTACTAAGAAGAGTCCTCTCCCAGGTATAGAATACTGATATAGATTGAATTTTCAACCTTATAGAGTTAATGATGGAGGAATATTGATATTTGATATCGGGCCAATGAATCATTCTGGGATCTTGAATGTTGAACTTGAATCTGTTTCGATATGCTCTAATCTGATCTTATTTCGACTTCATATTCGTTTACCAGATCTGATAAAGATATTATGCCAATTTATTGAAACCAGTTCCTCATTATTCTCATGTGTGAATTGGCCAAAATGAAAATGTGATCGATGTGCAATATCATTATTATGGTGAATATTGAATCGATTCTGTACTACGTTTTTGCTACAAAATTCAAGGTCAGAATTCGAAGCCATAATGGCCTCATGAGAAAACAACGATATTGGTTCAATGATACTGAGCATAATATGTGTCAAATTATACGTTTTCTGTATTCCAGGATAAACGAATGCTACGGTAATTTGGCGTTCTAATACTGAAAGAAATATCACTGATATCGATTTGATATTGAAAATTCAATATCAGTGCAATCTGACAAATCTCATTATTCATATCTATTTGAAATATGTTTTATATTGATGAACTGATAATGGCTGAATTAGAAATACAAATATGGAGATATAGTTCGTAGCCGAAATCATGCAATATTCAATAATCATCTTAAACATATTATAGGAGACATTTTATTTCCAAAATATTGATTCGATATTGGAATCAATTTGAAAATGTTGATGATTTCGACAAATAATACTTATGTCAGTGACATTAGGTTGACCCACATGGCTACTGGATGATCGTTAGTATAGCTTCCAGATGAATAATGTATTCGCAAGCCAAATTTTAATTTGTGAGTGAAGGGTATCTCAAGTAGAGCGTGAATTTCGTCATTGTAATTTTGGCATATTTTGACTGGGTCGAGGGATCCAAAAGAATTCTCCAGAAAGTCAGTAATTTGGTTGAAATTCCTTGCCAAAGTTGATGATCCTCCATCAAATAATGATTTGGCTGGTGATATCACAGATTTGTCTGGTGTTGGGAGTTCTGGTGCGTTGGTTTTTGTTTTTTGGTAGTAGGTAGGTTAGGTTTGGTGAACTGGATATTTGAATGAGGTGCATCAGTTCCCGTAGTAGGAGAGCGTGGAACTGCTACGTTTTTGTGAACTTGAAGGTATAGTTATTTGTGGATTGGTATAAGAGTTTTGTTATGCGTCCAATGTTACTAGTTGTCCATTGGTTTCTGGTATTTTGCACCGGAAAAGAAAATGCGGTAAGAAGTAGTATCGTATTCGATGATTATTAATTCAGGAACTTATAATTCGTCACTAGGAGTATTATATGTTCGACGTCGATATTACATTGAAAGATTAGGCCGGATAAGTTGAGAGAAGTGGTAGGACGAGGTGATTAAAACGGTCCTTGTTAACAATCGCTTTCATTTTCTGAAAGCGATATGTTGGAATTTGTATCAGGTTTGAGGTCAAGTTGTTTCAATATTGCCTTCCTGATGTTCCTGGCTTCAATGCTTTTGTCAGGGAGTAATGGTTTATTACGTAATATGTGTTGTAAGGAGCATATTACGCACGAATGGAAAAGTTACAAACGTATCCGCGGAGCGGCGAGTGCGTAATTCCATGAGTGCGTTATTGCTTTACAACACGCATCAAGTACTATACTTCACCTACTGCCATATAAAACAACAAAAAAGTTTGGACAAACAGTCTGAATCATAATTCTTGACAGTAATGTAATTTCCTGTTGACGGCGATTACACTATCATGACTGGCGGAATAAACGAAAACTGTGCGTTGTGCTTGATGGGCGTGGAGAGCTACTTATTGTTGTATCTCGTGTATCCTTGCCTACTTCCTATAGTTTCCGTAGGAGAATGGTATATTCTTCAATGTATTTTCGGGATATGTTGACCGGGTCGAGGGATCCAAAAGAGTACCCAGAAAGTTAGTAATTTGGTTCAAATTCATTGCCAAAGTTGATGATTCTTAATTCAATAATGATTTGGCTGGTGATATCAGAGATTTCACTATTATTGAGAGTTTTTTTTTTGGTAGTAGGTAGGTTAGGTTTGGTGAATTGAATACTTGGATCAGGTGGATCAGTTTCCGTAGTAGGACTGGAGAGTGTGGAACTGCTACGTTTTTGTGAACTTGGAGGTATAGTTATTTGTGGGTTGGTATGAGGGTTTTGTGATACGTCCAATATTACTAGTTCTCCATTGGTTTCTGGTACTTGACCCTCTGATCTTGAGTTCAAAACATCATTATCTGGGCATGTAGAAGCAATATATCTATTCTTTCTTCATTCGACACATGTGGTTTGGTCAACGGAAAGAAAAATGCGGTAGGAAGTAGTATCGTATTCGATGAATAATAATTCAGGAACTGATAATTCGTCATTAGGAGTATAGAAGCAATATGTCTATTCTTTCTTCATTTGAAACATGTAGGTTGGTCACCAGAAAAGAAAATGCGGTAGGAAGTAGTATCGTATCCGATGAGTATTGATTCAGCAGCTGATAATTCGTCATTAGGAGCATAGTATGTTCGACGTCGAAAGCTGACTATATGACTGAATTCTGGATTTTAGATACCTATTCTGAGGAATGATATCGGACACAATAGATTGGGGCCTAATGAGCTGAATTCTTCTTCGATGATGTTATGTGGAAACGATGGGCAGACATTCGACAATATCAGACAAGTTGCTAGTGTTATTATAGTCCTCTACCCTTGATGATAGTGTTGTTGATCTTGATTTAGCAATCAATCGATAGGAAAGTTTCAACCTTATCTCTGCTAGACAAATATACACATATCCTATTGTTAGAGATTTAGGAAGAGAAAATTATGTCTTTTGATTGGACTTTCGTGCCTAGTACTGGAATTCATTCAGGCAGGTTTGCCTTTTTCATGGCGGAAAAAATAATTGACTGGTCCTCATTAGGAAATCTTGGTTGATTTGTAGCGTTAGAGTAAGAGATTGGTCGGGTTCTGGTAAGTGTGCTTGATTGAGTATTTTGGGGACTATGATTTCGTCATTTCCGGGATCGGAAATTAGATTGGATTATCTCTGGGAATGTTCATAGCTTCCGAACCTGAGTGCGGCCCTGCCTGACAGGAAAGGCAGGATAGCACTTCCGAACTTGGATGATTGGTACGGTAGCGATCAATTGTTGTTGTTTCGCGAAATAATCAATAATATGGTCCGCGAAGTTACTCACGTTTTTTGGAGCACACTTCATGATTACTAGTAATGGCCATTTCGGTTTACCTATTCACTATTTGATTTACATTATGTATCAAGATCTTATGTATTGTTTGATGAGCGATAAATTGCCTGCCTGCTTGGTTTACTCGCCAGGGTCGGCCTCCCCATATATTATTGTTTGACGAATACTTCAAAGTGGCGGATAGATAGATAGATAGATTCTTTATTGCTTTCGAAGACATTACAGTCCTGTAGCAAGGATTCGGTTACTTCTGATACTTCAAAGTGACGGGTCTATTAAAGCTGAATTTTTCATCAACATTGCTTCTATGACTAGTTCTGAAATCATAGGGGTAAGCGCTAACGATTTTGAAAAATCGATTATCGATACTATCGACATCATAGGTATTACTGATTATATCAATATTATATCATGATATAATATTATATTATGATATATCATCAATGATATGGATAGGTAATGCTAAAAATATCGAATATTTTCCATTTGCATCATTATCGATATTTTCGAATTTTCAACTCATTACAAAATACACATTTTTGATTGGTTCAAATATCTGTGTTGATAATCGGAAACAAAATTATTTTGTTTTGTACTTTGGCTGTTGATTAACTACTGGATGCCTACATGGATGTGTTCACGATATTGTATTGCACTTCGTCATTGGTAGTTTGATCAACTTTGGAACAATATGACTTACATGCAACATAGTTTAATGGACATGGACGTCATAATATTTTTATATTCAGGAATAATTTGCAGCCAACACTGAACTTTAGACAAAATGACGATAGGCACTGCCTTTTAATTTGAATCTATGAATTTGAAAGCTACTTCTGATATATAATCGGCATTTTGAACGAACATGTTTTATGTCAATCTAACCTCTCACAACTTGACGCAGCAATAAACTCAATGTGAACACTTGGAAGGGATCCTCTGTGAACGACAAGTAAGGTAAGAAGATTGTTCAGACAACCCGCAGTGGTTACGGATACCTATCTCTTTCTATCTTATGTTGGCTGATGAGAAGCGCTCGCATTATTCGAAATATGTTCTCGTTTTTTGCTTATAATCAAGAGTGAACGTGATTAAATATAAATATTCATTCAGGATTGCATCAATTATCATTCGAGAATAAGTTTCTTCATTGAATCAAAAGTAGAATTTCATTTTCATTCTGACAGGAAGTCGAAGTCATTATATATTGTCATTGAAATTACACAATATATTGTACAGGTTGAGCAGAGCTCAATGTGTCAGCGCCATCAGGAGAAACAGAAGAAAAAGAGAAACGATAGAAAAAAAAAAAAAGAGGTTCTTGAATAGTATTGAGTACCTAAGGTCTATTTCAAGCATAATTCTTAGGAGTGCCTATTCCCCCATGAACATTTCACTATTGGAAGGTGGATGAAAGGCGGCTAGAAAGTGAATAAAAGTACAATGTTTGGAGGAATTGTTTCATTAATGATAGAATGTACAGCGTCCTTCCAGCAGGACGGAATCAGCCCATTTGAGTACGCTTGATTTCTATCAATTATAGTACTTTCTGTTATTCTGGTAGGATTTTTAGTGCGTCTGGAATAATGTGCAGATCATGAGCTTTCAGCGCATTTTTCATTCGAAACTGTAACCCCACCCAGTAGCAAGATATGACGAGTTAAAAAGAAAGATATTCCAGTCGAGAAAATGATCTCTGTGGGTGACCACGTTTCGGTGCTCGGCACCACTTTCGATGGGAAAAATGACCATTCGTGGAGTTATTCCCAATTCGGTGACCAGTGGCAGTCCGCCAGGTGTTATGGGATTGTAAAAATATAATAAAATCCAGTAATACCGTCACAGTGAAGTGGGACATTGATGGGAATATAACAAAAATTGACCCAAATCTATTACAGATAGAAAGAATTTCTAACGAAACCCAGGAAGGTGATTTTTTTATTTTTATCCATTCAAAAATATGAATGCAAAACTCTTTCCTTGAACAGTATTACTCTTTTTCTTGTACCCTTTTCTCTGGCAATATCACCAGTTGGGGATCGTTATAGAATCTCTTGGGATCCTTACCGCTTGGAAAAGAAACAGCAATCCAAAACGATATTTTTTTGATATAACGCTCTATACAGTAGAGAACTTCTACAAAAAAAAATCAACGAAACCCTGTATTACTAAATAAATGTATCCTCAGACTGTCAAACGCTCTAGCTCACTTGTTTCGACTGATTTTTCAATACGTCCTGCTAGAGTAGAAGGACACTTTGTAGTTCTGGACGGACAAGCGCGCGTCCTGCCAGTAGGACGTACAAAAGTACTTCTGGAAGCGCTTCCAGCAGGACAACCGCTTGTACGCTCAATACGTCCTGCTAGAAGGACACTTTGAACTTCTGGAAGGATGAGCGCGCGTCCTGCCAGTAGGACGTACAAAAGTACTTCTGGAAGCGCTTCCAGCAGGACAACTGCTTATACGTTCTATCATTAAAGATGAATATCTGCGTCTCCCAGAATATAGAGCTTCATATTTTTCCTTTCTGGAGAAGGCGAGCTCAAAAAGAGGCAAACCTGAAAAGACAATATGATGTAGCTCTGAGTTTAAAAATTTGAAGTTGTAGTTTTCACCTTCAAAATATTTTTCCAGTACTTCATCAAGATTGTCAATTCTCTTTCTCACTTTTTGTTTCAGTGTTTTCACTTATATTTGGAAAAGAATAGGCCTTCTCGAATGAAACAGATTGTGTTATTTCATTAACAATGTCCCTAATATGTGAAACATCGTCCTTAGAAACCAAGTTATGAAGATCCACACACATCCACAGACACATTCTGAAATTTTTATGGATATGAACAATTCTCAACTGATCCATGGAGGACAATTTCTGTTTGTCTCGCTTGTTTTGCATCCAAAAAGAGCCCATCTACTTCGAACTCGGGCTCTTTCGCCAAAATGTGAAATTAAACTCTTGCGATTTTTAGATAACAGTCTTTCTTGCAAAATTATCGGTAATTTTTATGCACTCGTGCAATTATAGCCAGATTTTTCCGTCATATATCGGTAATTGCACTGCAGAGCGAAGATTGCACTGCGAAGAGATTCCGTCGCCATAACAACACATTCATAAAGCCATGTCGCTAAACGCCAGTAAACGATACAAATAAATGTGAGATGGACTTCAAAAAAATGGAAGTGAACCAAAAAATACCAAATCCAACAGACAGAATTCCTTACTTCGTGAAATATTCCAATGAATTACATTCGTGCATAAAAATGTTCAGACAATTATGCAGTCAAGCGTGTTATCTTATACAGATTGCATTCTTTTATTTTTATATTTTGTAAAGGAGCCCTCCTCCTTCGCACTTTGGCTCTTTTGCCAAAATATGGAATTGAACTCTTGCAACTTTCAGATAACAGGCTTTCTTGCAAAATTATCGGTAATTGCACTGCAGAGCGAAGATTGCACTGCGAAGAGATTCCGTCGCTATAACAACACATTTATAAAGCCATGTCGCTAAACGCCAGTGAACTATACAAATGAATGTGAGATGGGCTTCAAGAAAAGTATGAATGAAAGTGAACCAAGAAATACCAAGAAATATTCCAATAAATCACATTTCTGCATAAAAATGACCAGACAATTTTGCATTCAAGCGTGTTATCTTATACAAATTGCATTCGTTCATTTTCATATTTTGTAAAAGAGCCCTCCTCCTTCGTACTCGAGCTCTTCCGCCAAAATATGAAATGAGACTTGCAAATTTTAGATAACAGGCTTTCTTGCGAAATTATCGGTAATTGTTATGCACTAGTGTGATTAGAGCCGCATATTTCCCTCATATATCGGTAATTGCACTGCGGAGCGAAGATAGCACTGCGAAGAGATTCCGTCGCCATGACAACACATTTATAAAACCATGGCGCTAGACGCCAGTGAACAATACAAATAAATGTCAGATGGACTTCAAAAAAAGTATAAATGGAAGTGAACCAGAAAATACCAAATCCAACAGACAAAATTCCTTACTCCGTGAAATATTTCATTCGTGCATAAAAATGACCAGACAATTCTGCAGTTGAGCGTGTTATCTTATCCAAATTGCATTCGTTTATTTTCATATTTTGTTAAAGAACCCTCCTCCTTCGGACTCAGACTCTTTCGCCAAAATAGATGATCAAACTCTTGCAATTTTCAGATTACAGGCTTTCTTGCAAAATTATCGGTAATTTTTATGCACTCGTGCAATTATAGCCGAATATTTTCCTCATATATCGATAATTGCACTGCAGAGCAGAGATTGCACTGCGACGAGATTCGACATAACACATTTATAAAGCCATGTCGCCAGACGCCAGTGAACAATACAAATAAATGTAAAATGGACTTCAAATAGTGATGAAAATGTGAGTGCTTCATACATCATACATCTATCTATAGGAAAGTATGAATCAAAGTGAACCAAAAAATACCAAATCCAACAGACAGAATTCCTTACTTCGTGAAATATTTCAATGAATTACATTCGTCCATAAAAATGACCAGACAATTCTACATGAAGCGTGTTATCTTATACAAATTGCATTAGTTCATTTTCATATTTTGTAAAAGAGCTCTCCTCCTTCGGACTCGGGCTCATTCACCAAAATCTGGAATTTTTAGATAACAGGCTTTTTTGCAAAATTATCGGTCATTTTTTATGCACTCGTGCAATTACAGCCGAATATTCCCCTCACATATCGGTAATTGCACTGCAGAGCGAATATTGCACTGCGAACAGATCCCGTCGCCATAACAACACATTTATAAAGGCATGTCGCTAGACGCCAGTAAAAAATACGAATAAATGTCAGATCTATCTAGGAAAGTATGAATCAAAGTGAACCGAAAAATACCAAATCCAACAGACAGAATTCCTTACTTCGTGAAATATTTCAATGAGTTACATTCGTGCATGAAAATGACCAGACAATTATATCTCACACAAATTGCATTCGTTTCTTTTCATATTCTATGAAAGAGCTCGCCTCCTTCGGACTCGGGCTGTGTCGCCAAAATATGAAAACAAACTCTTGCAATTTTCAGATAACAGACCTTCTTGCAAAATTATCGGTAATTTTAATGCACTCGTGCAATTAAAGCCGAATATTTTCCTCGTATATCGATAATTGCACTGCAGAGCGAAGATTGCACTGCGAAGAGATTCCCTCGCTATAATAACACATTCATAAAGCCATGCCACTAGACGCCAGTAAACAATACAAATAAATGTCAGATGGACTTCAAAAAGAGATAAAAATGTGGGTGCTCCATACAATCTATCTAATAAATCGAATCAAAATTTCCTCCATTGTCGGAAGGAAGGTGATTCTCATTGACAAAGCATATAGGTTAAATAAACATGATCAAAGATTTAGAGTAACAAATACATAAACTTTAGAAAGATACGGCCTGTTCTAGAATACTGTTTCCACATATGGGGTTCAGCACCAAAACATACGCTGATGCTCTTAGATTCTATCCAGAGAAGAGCCATTCGCCTGGTGGGTGACGCCACACTCACTCACTCTTTGACATCATTGGAACACCGTAGAAAGGTCGGCGACCTTTCACTTTTCTATCGATACTTCCAAGGGAAATGTTCTTCGGAAATCTCTGCTATCATCCCTTTACTAGCAATACCAATCAGACGAACTAGACAAGCCCAGTCAGCACATCCTTTCGTTGTCTACCTCGAAAGATGTCGAACAGCACTTTATCAAGACTCCTTTATCCGAGCCTTTATCCATAAAACGGCTGGGCTCTGGAATTCATTGCCTGTGGAAGTATCCCCAACAACATATTATGATCTCCAAAAGTACAAAAAAAATTCCAATATCTACCTCCTGTCCCTATCCTCCCTAGGAACGCACGATGTTCTTTGAACATTATAGGGATTCCCTTTCGTGCGCTCCAAGCGATAAAAAAAATGAGTCAAGAAAAACAATATTTGAAGCAGTGACCTCCATCACCTTAATATAGTTGAAGAACAAAAATAAATAACATATACTTAACAAAGAAGTGTGTCAGTAACTAACTAACAAACTGAAGCACAACAGATTTGTTGAAATAAAATTCAATGAAATAAAATATAATGAGATAAATGGAGATATAGAATAATATAAATCTAAATATAAAATTGAAGAAATCTAGATATTACATGGAATATAAAGTTAGGAATCTTGATAAAATTTGGTCAAACTATAATAAGCCTTCACAATTAGAAACTTTCTGACTTGTTTTCTGAACTTGAGTTCATTGATCATTCTAGAACACGTGATCTTGACATGGTTTCTTGAGGGGCACACAAACTATCTGTAAGGTTACCTTTGATGAGCATTGCCCAGGCCGTCCCTCTGCCACATCCATAATATAATGACAGTTTCTCCAAACAAAATTATGAAATTCTTTCTGGTTTTATAAGATAGATCTTGACAAAATTCAATGTCCCCTCAGCATCCTGTCAAATGACGTAATTCTGGAATGATTAATTGTTAATTTCATGTAGGTATACAGGGTGTTTCATAATTGAATGCTGATCCTTAAGGGCGATAATCCTTGGATGATTTCAATGAAAAAAGTTCATATCAAGATATGTCCTAAACCTCTCAGTTATTGAGCTTCAGGGTGATGAAATTTCAAGAAGAAAATGAGTTTTTCATCATAATTTTTTATTACTCTCAGATATTGTTATGATATTTTGTGTACACCTTCTCATTATTAAGGAGCATTTTTTCACGTGGAATATATTTGAAAATTCTCACTAGTGGCGTCCGTACGGAGTTTGAACTGACAATTTTTGAAGAAAAAAATAGTATGCCACTGAATTTTCTGAGAACCAGATTTTTTTTCAATTCTTATTCATTTTGGAGCAAATTTGGTTTCTAGACTTACTTTCATACAACGTACCGTTTTCGCGTGAAAAAATTAGAACCAAAGAATTTTGTTCCTTCAGTTCTTGGATATTGTTTTTGGTAATTCAGTAGACACCTACTATAAGTGGAAACACATTTCGTTTTGGGACGAAAATCAAAATTTACCAGTGATGTCCTCGTAGAGCTGATATTGAATGTTTAGTTTGAAAAAACGCTGTACGCTTCTGATTTCAACACCCTGTAGCTCAAAAACTAAGAGGTTCAGGACATATGTTGATATGAACTTCTCTCCTTAAAATCATCCAAGGATCATCGCCCTTTAGGATCAGCATTCAATTATGAAACACCCTGTATAGGCAGATAATTGAAAATATGAATAGATAACAGGCTCTCTTGCAGAATCATCGGTAATTTTCATGCCCTCATGCATTTATAGCCGATAATTATTGGGCCACCCCTACTCCACAGGTAATCTACTTCGTTATTGTCGCGAATAGGACTCTGGCAGCGTATTTTACTGGCTTCCCGGAACGAGCGACGTCCTCCTGAATCCGGGGCCCCAGTAGGGACTTCTGAGTGTGTCAACGTCGTCCCTTGTTTGCACTAAATTATCGTGGACTACTACTATGGAGAATAATCCGTGCGCTTCACTTGCCCCGATGCCGTTTATATGCATACATTCAGTGTGCACCACGGTGTAATAATGACGATATGCAAATACAACCGATTATAGTGACGATGATGTGCTTATCAATAAATATTTATACAGGCGTTCTGGCATTCATAGTTACAGCACTTCCGTGGATCTGCATCAGAGTTACCTAACATTCACAGAACGAAGAAGGTACGTTATATTGATAAAAAAGTACATCAAATCAGTGAATGTCAACATCAATTGCGGACCGATGACGGGTGTCAATAATACAATGAACGATCGCACGAACATTTTCTTGTTGATTGTTATGACTGCTGAACGTTGAATCAACGAATAATGGTCATGGATCTATGTGTGCCGGTTATTGATATTACGAATGGATTCACATTGGTTCACGGTTGTTGTACATTGAACTAATAAACAGCGAGCATGGATCTATGATGATGAACAATGGTTTATGATTGATGTACATTGTATCATACATACTCAGTGTATTACAGCTGAACATTGAATCAATAATCAGATAGCATGGATCTATATGATCGGCGGTTATTGATATTACGAACGATATACATCACTTGATGATTTTCTACATTGAAACAATGAAAAATGAGCATGAATCTATCTTCGCCAGTTATCGATGTAACCAACAAATTTTATTGGTATTCAATTGTAGTATAGACGTCCTCGAAGATAATGTTGTGTAGCAACACTACCGAGGCTATCAGAAATAAGGTTACTATTTTTTCACGCAGAGTAATTGATTTCTAAATTTCCATTTCAAACTATCTGGTACATCCGGTGATGAATAATATTATTAACATCCACAAGGCAGTCGCAGAACACTGTATTTGTTAACGACATATCCATTTTTTAAATTTTTTTTTGAAATCTAATCCTATTGAATAACAAATGTTATGAATATTTATCAATGAAGTCAACTAAAGATGTTTTCGAAATGTCAAATAATGCACTGAATATTCGAAGACTGATAAATTTGAACAATTTACAAGGAACAAAAATTCACTCTCATTATACATTTTTTGTCGAAATGAACAAATATTGCCCTTTCCATTCATTATAATACTGAAGTACCTGGTAATAAGGAAAATGTTCCACAAGAATCTCTGCTATGATTCCATCACTAGAAATACTAGTGAGACAGACTGGACAGGCACAGTCAGCACATTCTCCAGTTGTGAACCTCGAAATATATCGAACTACACTCTACCAAAACTCGTTCGTCTATAAAATGGCAGAGCTTTGAAATTCTACGCCAATGGGAGTATTTACAAGGACTCATAACTTCCGAAAGTTCAAAAAATTCCCAACACCTATACCTTCTCTTCCGAGTCCTCTCCATATACAAATATACAAGGCAACGGAAATTTTGTCAAATCAACCTGATCTGAATATCTAATCAACTTGGTTTTTATTTTCTGTAGAAAATAGAAGCCTGAAAATTCAATGATAACAATGTAATAACAATAACCGTAGTTGTAGAAATAATAGTACCTTGTGCATCCCACGAGTACCTGAAGATATCCAAATCATAAGAATTGTGAGAAATGTAATTCAAAATCAACAGGAATCACATTTCTCACATATATTATGTTGGGTTTTGTATGCCTTTGATCTGGCACAATTTCACCAATAGGTAGTTATTCTACGCGCCACAGAAACACGAAACACGATCCAGCTCTTTCAACTTTCCATTTACAACTGAACAAATAGAAATAAAACGGAAAATGAAGAATTCACCGCGAATTTGTCGCGCGTATTATGAGACATTTCCATGGTATTAATGTTTGGCGTGATTGATCCATGGTAAGGCAGTATAAAGTTAGCGCCTGTTTTGGAAGTCAAACAATGAAGACCATTTGTTATTATCTTATGTTTGCTGTTGATGAATCTATGACTAGGAGTTGATTGCTTCAATGATGAGAAACATAGATCAATAAACATCAAACGTTGATTCAATTTATTTTGTCGTCACATGAATAGAAAAAATGATTAATTTCTGATGAAAGCAAAGATCTCCGTTTCGATTTGAAATAACCCTATCAGAACCCGGAATCATTCAATTTGTTATGATTATCCCTAACCGATTATGGATTTTAATACGGGGTGGAAGAATGCCAATTGGACTCTTATTCACAACACTCAAGTTTCGTTTCACTACTTTCTTCGATGAAAAAAATTTAGGGGTGACCTTGGAAAATCACTCGGAATAACATTTTTAATATTCTTCGAATTATCTATGGGTACTTCACAGTAGGTACAAGTTTGCCTGAAATCATATTGTAGACAATACACATTTCGTCAAATCTGATATCTCTGGTGAGATTAAGTTGTCAATCTAGATTTATTAAAAGATTTCTACATAATTTTTCGAATGCTCAAATGTTTTATAAGTTTGGCTAATACCCGAAAGATTGCCATACGTAACACAAATAAAAATATTTCATAACCTTTTGAGGTGATGATGATGTCGAGAGGCATCCGCAAGACGTCTGTAGTACATCCACCTCTTACCAATTTCCATACATGCAAAAGACGTCTAACACATATCCTCTCATAAACCACCATGTATATAGGTTGTAACGAGAAATCACACAGTTATGAATTTTCGTTCCTTTTCGATGATACTTTTCATTTACCTCGTATACTCTGTTCTTCGTTAGTGTTCGTTGATTGGTTGGATAGTGGACATTCAACAGGTAAGTATAAGATATGATCGTTCTGCTTGTCACATGGTTGTCGCTTCTAATACATTGCTGCCCATTGCACTTGTGACTTGCTAATTTCAATCATTTCACGACCCAATGGAACAGGTAGCACTAAGTGAAACTATCGATCAAACTTTCAGAGCCGATTTTCATCCGTTTGTATGTGAATATTTGATTGAAGAGGTTTATCTGAAATACTTTCAATGGAGATTTCATAGTTTCTCGTGGAAGTGGAAAGATTGGCAACATCGTCATAAAAATAATTGAAGCACGGAAAAAGAAAATGCGGGTTCGCTCTCGTCTAAGAATATCCATCCTAAAGTGAAGACGCTTGGCGAGTTTTTTCCTGAGAAAGACTAAAACCAGGTAATGAATGAATTAATTCACTCTTATAAAAATTTTGATGATTTGCAAGTGAAAAAATATCTTTTGCCTTTTCCGGAAGGTTGCTCAATTATTGAGGAATTTCAAATTTGCTTTGATGAGACGCCATCCGCTCTCAATGGAAAAAAAATGTATCTTGATATCTCAAATATAATCATGTGATAAAAAGAATTGATATTGAATCATTCTATCCACCAACTCAGGAATTGATGAAGTATACATATAGTATATTCTGTTCCTGAGATTTCTACAACTCGAAAAGATAGGGTTATGAAATAATCGTTTTTCTGCCGGATTTTTTTTTCTCAGCTCAATTGGAGCCTTCCTGAAGTCCAAATAATCTATTTGTGTGGTGTCTTGGTCCAAAATGGAGATATTGGTGCTTGATGGAAATCTTCCATGATTATTCTGATAGCTCATTTTGAAGTCCCAGAGGAAACACTGTCCAGCTGAGATCAAGAATTGAACCTGTTTTGAGGTGAGTAGCAAACTTTTATTAATCTAGACTGAACGTCATCTCTGTTGTAGAAAGCTTGCTCACTGTGAAACGGCTCAATCCACTATATTACCTGGAGGGTAGTTCCATAATTATATCTGAGTTTGTTTTAATCTTACCTTATTTTGAGGTTCATTACCTCTATATCTCACTCTGAAATAGAAATAATCTGACAATAAGATTAGTCTGAAGAATACATTTATAACCTGAAGGTTCTTTATCTTTCACAAATGAATTTATCTTATGTTGGTATCTGATTTGAGGTATATCTTTCATAACTTTCACCTTGTCCATCTTGTCGTGACTTCACCCTAGGACGGATTTGTGGAAGATAACAATCACATTCTGAGTCTAAATTGATCTTATCATGGATACCTGTCTTATTTTTGTTCAGGACAAACATTAACTTTCTGAAATACTTTGACACGTGTTCAATTTCTATCCATCAGGAAGCAAATATTTCCAATTGATATCTCTAAAAATCGTGATATAATTTTGTCCATCCAACTGACTCACAAAAAGATAGTTAATTATATTAGTTTCACTTTGATCATTGTGAATATATTCTAAATCCTAATATTTCCTATTTGCTCACCAACTTCAGTGCAGAATAGTGTAGAATTACATATTTCGGGGTATCTTTTCATTTATTAGGTAGTTTTATGTAATTCAGATTGTAGATTGTGAATTGAAAATAGTGTCTCGAAATTGATTTTGACTTGTTATTGAGTTTGATGGCACTTTTGAGGTTTCACGATCTTCGAAACTCAAGTATTAGACAGATTCTGTTCGCTCTATTGCTTTAAGCACAGCAGCAAGAGAAGAAGATTTCCTGCAACATCAACAAAGTGGATTTGTAAGACCTCAAGAGAAGGAAACCTTCTGAGACATAATAGTAGATCGAAGGTAACCTGGTGGGGAATTAGTTCGATGAACTCACTCACCTAGGAGATTTCAAAGGCCCGACAGGAGGAGAACAAACCATCTAGAAAACCAGGAAACAAAAACAAGTCCAAAGTTCAGTTGAATCAAAAATTCCATAGGATGTTGAATTGTCAAAGTTGCTAAATTTTTGGAAGGATATCTTAGAACTTTTGTGTGCATCTATTTTTTTGTAAATAGTCAATTCCACACGAAATTAAATTGTTAGACTTTTGAATTAGTTTTACTGTTCTTCTTGCATAGATTGTTGGTTTTTGTATTTCAACCAGAAATGAAATACATGGCGCTCATTTATTTTATCTTATCTAATTTATCTTGCATATCTTATTTTGCTTATCTTATCTCATCTCATCTAAGAGTTAACAAACTTCACTTACTCACGAGCCCCCGAAATAAGAGCATCTCATAGGCAAAATAAAAATAAATTAGTACAATAATCTTTATTAGTACAAGGTTCGCATCATGTAGATATGATCCCAGGTTGTCCTCAAGTCTCCTTATTCAGGAAATCATGGGTGATTATTTCATTCACACCTGGCTGGACCTGAGAAATTTCTAGATTGAAGTCACATGATAATATTAGTGGCTATTATGTTCGCCAGCATATGAGTGCTACGGTTGTCAAACTTTGAAACCTATCAGTCACAGAACAATTCATGTTTTTTTGCCAGCAGGAAAACTTTGAATTTTGTGCGACTACCCCAACTTTCGTGATTGCCCAAATCCTGGAAGATTGGGTGAGGAGAATGGTGATGAATATTAGGAATACATAGTCAAAATTGATATGGAAAACTATACAGGAGAAAAACCTCAAAGAACATAAACGTGAGATGAATCCATTTGAATATATCGAATTCAAAGGTGCTAGGAATGCGCATAATGCGAGAAAGCAAAGCCTGCAATATTTTCCTCAAACAATAAAAGAAAGTTCAGAAGCACTAACTTTAGATGAATTGTATTTGTATACTGTTCATGAAATAATCATCCTGAATATCACTCGACCATGACAAATAGAGACTATCATCTTCTTTATTTCATCTCGAGTACCTTGTATTCTGAGACAATCCAATTCGACCATATGAACATTAATAATCATAGAATAACTTCTTCGAGCTGTAGCTCTTGGGAGTTATTCAGATTATTAATATTCATATGGTCTCATGGAATTGTCAAAATACAAGGTTACTCTCGATAGAATCATGAAGAAAATGATAGTCGGCTATTTGTCACGGTCTCGGGATATTACCTACGAATATTTGCAACCTCATAACGTTATAATTCAAGAAGATAGAACGTCGTTTTGAGGCAATTGACGACATTTCAAGAATGCCCACAGACGATTGTCGGCTATATGGGTGACAACATCGCCGTGCAGGCACATTTTCATCATCGAATTCATTATGGTTATTCACTACAAAAGAAAGTAGAGTCTCGATATTGTTTGTACACGAGTAGGTGTACGCTACACCAGACATTATATTTTAATTATTGTCACGTTATATACATCCGTAACATATACCTACTCTGATAATCATTGCAGACACGAACAAACAGGGTGTCACAAATTCTTCAACATTCACTCTTGGGATTTTTCAATGTGTGAGTTGTTATAATTTCGGATGTCTCATTTGCTTCATAGTTTGTCGGACTATATTGGTCAGAAGGAAGAATCTCAGAATCGACTCCACCAAAATCTTAGAATCGACTCTACCAAAACTATACTTCCATTTGAAAATGAGGTCATGTTTCGAAATTCGAAGATCTATCATCAGCAAGGAGGATATTACTGGAGCAAGAAAATTATTAACCATGTCATACAAACATTCCAACAATGGGAGTCGAATAGACCTGTTTTATTAAAAATCGAAAAAATGTTTACATGCTACGAAGCGTTAGAAATAAACAAAATTGTAAAAGTGGAGACTCCAATCAAATTCGGATCACTTGTGTCCAGTGAATTTGACTACACATGGTTGAACTATTGAATAATTGGCTAATGAATCGATAAACTACATATATACCTTGAACAATAAGCTTTAAATGGAAAATAAGGGATATATGATGACAAAGATCGAAAGGTAATTTGGATGGAATGACTAACAAAGATCAAAAGGCAATAATATGATGACTGGCTAGAAATGACGTAGATGACATAGGAATTTGAAGAGTAAGAACACATAACCTTACGAAAGAATAGAGTAAGGGATAAAGTGAATTGAGAGGTGGGCGCACCACAGAATTATTATAAACTCAAGTACTTATAATAAAACTGGCGAAAATAGAAGGTAGTTATTGAAGAATTATAATGTATTGAATCTGTCTTAGGTGGATTGAAAAGTATCATGTTCAACTTGAGGTAGGAAAATCGAAAAGTTTGTGGGACTATTGAGAGGATCACAGTATATCGTCCCAATATATACAGGAATGGACATAGGTCCTAAAACGGCAGTAACAGCAGGAATTCCAATTATTATCATAGGTATACTCCTACCATTAAAACTTCTAATCTTGTTGTCATTGTTTTTATTCTTTTTCGATTTGCATCTTCCATTGACGAAACGACTGGAGGGTCTTCTGGAAACAGCAATAACAAAGCGGTCTGTCATTCATTAGATGCTATGTTTTCTCTTGTATTCTGATCAAGAACCTATGGATTCTATCGACAAACATTTCTTGAAATTGTCTGGATAGCAACAAACAATAGTGGTATTAGTGAAATCAATAATTTATTGAATTTGATATATACCTAATTCAAACCTGTGATAATATATAACTATTGTTCAATGCTGTTTCATCAAATTATATTCAAGATTTATTCCTCGAGTCAATGAGTAAACGGAGGATTGAATTTTTTAAATATTTATGATTCGATTTCTCTCCGAGAATATTTGTGTATATTTGTTAACATTGTTGGAAGTGATGGAACTTGAAGAAACTCATTTCATCAGATTCATATTGATCGAACTGAGAAAAGGGTGTGAGCAATTTGTCTGCTTTCTGTTTCAACCCATTGGCTGTGATTTTGGAATGTTCGATATCGCATATTATGGTGTATCTAAAACTCCACACTTTATACACTAACATAATACACCAACAAATTTCATTCCATTTGAAAAAGGATGAGTTCTGCGTTGCTATATAATAACATAGAGGTGGAAATCGGCACCAGATATCGGAGAAGTCGAAAGAGGTCTATGACAACTGTTGAGGCAGAAAGGAATTTTTTTTTCGAAATATATCCTGATTTCAATTGCAGAATGGCGTTTCTACTAGGTATAATTCGATATGATATATTGTATCTCTGCCATTCATACGACAAGTTCTTTGTAAACACTGCCCTGAAATTCGTAGGGCACTTCACTATAGTGTATAGTAGAACATGTCTTACCATTTCAATCGATATACAAGGAGATTGCCCAGCAAACATTGAACTAGCGGGAGAAGTCCGGCCTAGTGCAGGCTAGTCTGGGAAAGTGACGATGCCGGGGTATAGGTATTGGGCCGATGATTTTCCTATACCAAGTAACCATCAGTGTAAAAAACGATAATGGCCTTGTGATGGTAAGATGTCTGGAACTAATTGAATACTAACGAGATCTGGCCCTTTGGTGGCCAATTTCATATTCACTACCCGTCCCCCTGGTGGATGTTTTGGGAACGTCTACATCAACAATCAGCTGATCAATATCATATGTGACTGAGATGGCTGACTCTCGTGAGTGGTGATCGAGTACTAGTTTGTTTATGTCGAATTAATGTAGTCCTCTCTGTCCGTGGTGGTTATTCATGATGGCAGGAGTATTCTCAATTGATAATAAAATAGAACACAGATTCTTCAATTATGATAATATTGAGTAAGTATCAATGTACCTACATAGTGTTTTGAATTTCATTGTTTAATGCATGTGTTTGGTATCTCGTAACCTCATATACCTAATGATCATGATAATTGGAGTTAACTATACTTCTCTAAAAGCAACCATCATTTTTAACTCGTTTGTTGCTATCAAAAGCAATCTCAGATTATGTGAACCTATCTCTATATTAAAGAACTGAATAACAATAAGGTTTCAGCTACAGAATTACCTGTGCCAAGATCATAATGAGAATTGAAAAGCTCCATGTTATCACGTCATTTGACTATATTATCAAATTATAAACTCATGCAACTGATAGGTCACTAATATAAAACAAATGATGCATTTTATATTTCAGAAGTACCTCACAACGAAGAATCATCTTCGAAGGAATGCTACCCAATAAGATATAGATACCACACACCAACCAGTAAGCAGTCACTCCAAGAAGTTTCATCGTTGAAGAACAGAGAGGTTAAGAAGATATCATTGTGTCATTCATAAAATTGTTTTCTTGAAATCTGGTATGTTTCTGATTCATGATGAGAGGGATATCCCAACCAACATTTTAAGAGAATTATACCAAGCAGAGAGGAGAAATTACTCGAAGAAGTCGAAATTTACTTATTTCCGACAAAATATTTTACCTTTATGCCCTGAGTAACTTGAAAGTTATGAATTAGGTTGTAAAATACCTGGTTAGGACCTCAACATTTCCTTTAAAATCCATCAACTTTATAGACAAATTGCATAGTTGGAAACTACTCATTACAGACTTCAAACATAACTTCATGGTCCTAGTGAGCATTTAGTTATAAATTAGGTAATATTTAACATCAAAATCACCAGTAAAATGTCTTCCAGGCCCTCGAACTATCAGGATATTTATTGGAGTTGAAATTTACCAAATTCTAACTTGATAAACGATCATAAAGTCAGGGAATAATCAGATGGAGAAAATAGGTCGGATTTATACTCTGTTTTGCCTATTTTTGACCAATTGAGTCGAAGGAGTTTCTTAGACTTTTTTTAACCTAATCTTTACCAACTTCATATCCGATGAAGGCAAGATTACCACTATGAAATCCTTATAGAACGAAGTGTCCTTGAGAGAGCCGAGAATACCAAAATTAGTCCTAAAATCATGTTCTCAAAGTTGATGACTATTATTGATCCTGGTGCTTTGAGGTCGGCAAATGTTTTGAAATGATCATTAATTTCTGAAAATATTGAAAACTGGAGACAAGCGCAATGTATGAGTTTTGAATGTTTTATTCTTTATCACCAGTGAGTGGTTCAGGTAGCATACCGCTTGAACGCTTCTAAAGCAAATCATGATATCTTTCTATACATTACGATGATGTTTGATCATCTAAACCATCGATTTGTTTTGACATTCGAAGTTTTACTTCCACTTATTCCATTGGTCAAATCTGAATGCATATTTCAAATAACTTTTATAAAAAAAAATGTATCAATTATTACACTTCGGTTGAGAACGTACAAAAATGGCAAATGTACTAAAAGTATACTAGAACGGCAACACTGTTTGAGAGATGACAACACGGCGATGGACTTTTCTGATTCGCTGAAAAATGAAGCCTGTCATCCAGCGACCAATTAGAAAACATACCGTGGTGCAGAATAAGAAATTGAAAGCGAACAACGAACATTTGACAAATTATATGATTATAGGGAACATCTGATAATATAAATCCATCAGGTTGACTGCTACTCAAATAATATACTCGTTGATATAGTCTAAAATCCCAATATGGGGAAATTGGGCTCCATAGTCAGAATATACAGAATTTTCGACTATGAACGAAGCCTATTCGCCCTGAAAGTTGAAGATTCTGGAAAATTCGACTTTCAAGTCCAATATGAAACCGACGCCATATTTGTTGGCTCGAACCTTTTTCGCCATTGACGGAAAAAGAAGAAATCTCTACATAGCGACCACATCCTAATGAATAGTAATACAGAAAAGGTTAAATTTCGCATATATGATCATATTCTACCAGTTGATTCATTTTTAGATGGAATTGTTGAAAAATAATTCGAAAACACAAAGAATATCATCCAGTATTTTTCTACAAATCCAATAATTTCGTGGGCCCACTAATTTTACATGTGTAAAATCAACATTATCACAATAAATTTTGCATCGCAGGTTGAATAACGATTCACAACAACCTCAAATAAGCTAAACAACATGCATATTATCTACACCTTCCACTACTATCGAGTTTTCTCTTGAACGCCATGTTCATAAACTACTAAGTCTCCACACGTAAATGAGTAGGTATAGTCGATCGTGAAACACGGTACATATTTGTTTTCCGAACCCAACCAAATGACAGTAAACCAGGTAGAAATCTTAGTAAACCCACCCATAAGTAGGTAATGAATAACGTCAGAATAACTAAAATCAGACCACTATCGGACTAGAATTAGGGCAATTGTTTCCTCGACCTATTGGTCAGGATACCCTAATATCCCTATTCTCGTCTTCTGAATTACTTCCAGTTTTTTCCCCATATTGGTAATTTTGAAGTAAATAAGACGTAATATTCACTTAGGCCAAATAAGTCGTTGACCTATTCTAAGGTCGAAATGACGTATATTATACCTAAAATGTTTGTTGGGATGTTTTGAAATAAAGAGGTACTAGAACTTCCAGATCGACCCCTAAAACCCCTACCCCTCCCCTACCTCGATAGGATGTAACCAATGTCGTTAATTGGCCATAACAGTCCCATCAATTATGTATATGCTGGGCTTGCTATGGGAAACTCAATGCGTCGATTATATTGTACTGGCCTTTTGCCGGGTAACTGAATATGATAGCTGGGAAACCAGCACTGGGACCAGCTGCCGGCCGCAGTGTACTGATATATAGAGTCCCGCATATGGGACCATTTACTGGGCCGCTGATGTCAGGTATGGGAAAAATATACTGGACCATTGATGCCCCACATAAAAATGTTCGCTGGGTGGTCTTTGGCATTCTCTTTGAAAAATTATGTTTTTTTTCGAATTATTCCACTTTTTTTTAACTGCAGTGTTTTTTCAATTCTTCTTGGTTTTCGAGATATCTAAGAAAATTCATTTCGGTGCTCCTCCATACTTGTTTATGATTATGACGATTGACATGTTTTGCATATTCATAAAATACTCCAGCACATGATATGTCGATCTACTTCAAATTCATTTATTCATCCTCGAATAAAGTGTTTTCACCATCAGACATCCTGAAGTGGAATTTGGAAATGACCAGCTCCCGATTCATATGATGAAGAGCTTGCGAATGAACATTCAATCGGCCTTTTTCTCTAGTTTTCTAGTCTCTAGATCACCCTGTAGAATTCATGGTACGTTGTTCTGAGGCACCTTGTATATTCAAGGAAATTATGGAAACATCAAGAGATCTGAATATAACATCTGATGGGATAGACAGAGATTTTTCGAGTTACAAGAAACTATCAGGCAAAGATATAGAAGCAGAATAATTTATCTTTGAGAACGTTTTATTCTCGATTTGAACCTATTCGATATTCAATGATTTCCATAATAATCATGAATAATAACAATAGCTTAATATATTGCGGAGAAATCACACTAATACTGAGAATAAAAATGAGTTATTGTAATTTAGTCTGCAGAATATGAGTAAGAATGTTGATATAAACATAACATCAATCATATCGACAATGTCAATAATGAAATGCTTCTGCTTATTGGACTATAAAATTGTTATATTTGGATCAATTAACACTAAACTTGTTTGTTGAATCATCAACCATACTTCCGAATAGTGTACGGTTCACAACACAGGAAATCTCGATTGTCACACCCTGTACATGAACGGTTCAATCAATAATCAATGGTGGAAACGCGATGATGTAATGAATTCATAAGCGAACGGCTCGTCCCTGTCTTCGAACGGCATCAAAATTCGATTGGTGAATCGCAATGGAATTTTCATAATACTTCTTTGAAATCAACTTGTTTTCATCTATAGTAGTAATATTGTGAAATAGGCTTTTTCGGGCTATCGCACGGAAACAGCGCACGGAAAAACTTTGAGAATAACCATGGAAACGAATCATACATGCCAAACACTGTGTTGAGTACATAATATCTACTTCTCTTGTATCAATGAGTCAAACATACATTCTTACTTCTGGGCCTCTTCCATGGATGAATAACTCTGGATAATCATCGTAGTTATAACTTACAGTCCATGTATAGGTACGCCAGCTTCATCTTTGTATTATTAGGTACGTTCACAACCAGCAGTACAACACACACCTTCACCAACATGACATAGCCCTATCGATTTGGACGATCGAAACCATTGTACAATAATTGAACACGGGCACCCACGACCGAGAACAAACGTGATTTTATTGTTATTATCATCAATTGTAGCGATGTCAGCCTCAAAACTGATGAAAAACTAGAGCGAAATAAGCCGAATTACGATTGTCGATTGATTGTCGAATAACCGTCATATATGTGAATTGCTATAGTTATTTGTCATAGTACAATGCTAGAAACCCAAACAGCTTTGACTATTGGGACAAACATTATCTGAATTCACGCATAATTGACAAAACGAGCTATTTCAATAAAAAATATGAATAGACTAGAATTCATAAAATACTCATAATGTCATAACACACCTGCGTTATGATGGTAGCAAATGTCCGTTCGAGGTTATTACAAATGTTTAAAGGAAGGGAATTTGATAATTTTTGGATAGAGAGAATACTGTTGTAATGACAAAATGATCAGAAATGAAACATTTCATAACGGTTATTACAATCAGAGCTGGTATAGATATTTTTGATATTTAATTTCTCTCAGTGTAGTAGTAACGACAATTCAGATGATTTGCCAAAAATGTCACAGCCCTCAAAATATCCTAATTGAACACCTCAAAGAAAAAAATGCAATCAACAGTCCCCCTGTAGATTTTGTTGAATATCCCAGAACCTTGCTTGACTATTGCGGAATAGAGAAAAACTCTCGATGGAGTCGATGTTGTTAATCAAATATTGACACCTTGAATTGGAAGTTACACCTAGTATTTGCTGTGGCATGAGGTAACACTCTTGGGAATGCAATCTGATTTTGGCTGACTAAACTATATATTTGGAGCCAAGAAATTCAGCTTTGAGGAACGAACACTTCCTTAGATAACGATCGATCAATTTGATTGCAACATTCACTCGCTATATAGGGTGATTTACGAAGGACACGCATTATAGAAGTTTTACAACTCGCACTCAAATTGATACACGGAAAAAAATAAATTTTGCATTAAGCAATATTTACTTCAATGAAGCGAATATGATAGGTATGTAGTTCGCTGAACTCAGTCGAGAAAATGCCAAACTATGAAATAATCCATACAAAAGGTTCAAGAGTGTTTCGAGTAAATATTGGTGCCCTGAATCGTTCCTCAAAAGTCCCTTACGATAGCGTGTACACTGTACATATAACAATTTGGAACGCTCTAAACGAACGGTTGTTCAGATTTTCCTCAGAAAATATTCATTTCGCGACAAATCAACCCAAATACAAGATTGACGATGAGATAATTCCACACAAGGGAATCCTATATCATTTGTTTGTCCTAGCAATATTTTTCATTATAAATGCCGTTCGAATTTCAGACAAAAATGTTTTCGCAGATTTTTATAAAATATCGGGTTTGAATTCGAAAAATAAATTATATCAATTCCTACTTGGAATTTTGATGGTCTAGAATACCATTTCGCATTATTTCATAGGTCTTTATACGTACACATTGATTTCGGAAAGTTTACTTCACAAGAAAAACCAAGACAATCTGGACCGGGGATGGATATTGAGAGACAACCTGCTGTGACCGAAGACGACAACTCAACTTCCTGAACCTGATTGTCTTCAACACATGATTTGTTGTAATTGTACAAAAGGTTGTGGGTCATTATGCGGTAACCGGAGATTGAAGGTGCATTGCTCGGCAGTATATAAAAATTGTCATGGTTCATCTTGTTCTAATCCTGAGCCGATTGACACCAACATTCAAGGATTGTACCTATGATGTTAAATTGGCAGATTTCCTTGATTTTTGATGTCGTCATTGTTCTTTCCATCGATCATCTTCAATCGGCTCTGTATTTGAACAATATTGACTATGACAATTTCCACGAACAATGCAGCTCCATTCTCCGGTATAATAGCCACAAACTCTTGAACAAGTAAATCAGGTTCATGAGGCTGTGTTGTCGTCTTCGGCCACAGCAGGTTGTCTCGGGTCCATATACATCATCAGAACGTATCGACACAGACCGTCGATTAGTAGGAATTTATTTGACTAGAATAGTAAGAAATCAGAATAGCAAATCATCAGAACCATATTTCAGCGACTGCAATATGTACAACCCGTAATTTGTCGAACCGTACTTTGACAGATTGCATTATGTCAGAATGCATAAATCACAATAGTATATCGAAAGACTGCCATATATTCAGAAGTGTACTTTGCCAAACCAGTAAATAAAATACTCTTCATGTCGTCAGAATCATAAAAATATATAATCGTGAAGTCATAGAACCGTAAAAGCACAGACTGTAATTCAGCGACCCGTACTCTGTAGACCACCATTTCATCAGAATGAACATTCCCGACGAGCAAACTGGCAGAATTGTGATGTACAGAATCTGAAAATGGCAGAATGCGGAAAGTTCATACCCGTAAAAAGACAGACTGTCGATTTTTGATACCCGTAAAATGAAAGATCCGTACAATGACAGACTCGTAAAAGCACAGACTGCCAATACTCTAGATCCGTAAAATGCAAGAACCGTACATCGACAGACTCATAATCCATCGGACTACCGGAATTTCCGATCCATAATTCATCAAAACCGTAAAACGACAGACCCGTAAAACAGCAGAATCCTAAAATGACAGACTCGTACAATGGCAGAATCGTGCAGCTACCAAACCCGTAAATTTTCAGAATTTTTTGGATTAAGACCCGTGAAATAGCAGAACCGTAAAATGTCAGAACCGTACATTGACAGACCCGTAAAACATCAGAACCGTACATCGACAGACCGTCAATATACCAGAATGTGTGAGACGCTTGGAGACTCGGAACAAGCGGTAGCGCATTGTTGCCAAGTTGAATCGATAGAAATTCCTTGCTATACCTACTCAAATCTGATTCAAACTGTTTTATGAAGAATTCTAGAGGGCTGAGAAAGGTTCGTACATTGTAGTATTTGTGTTTGATAATCTGTTTGATTCGAATCAGGAAGATATTGACATGATAATTTGATCGTATCAAGATAAAGAAGTATATATCATTCTTTTTGTAGAAAAATTATATAACAAAACATCATACATGTGAATATAACGATGTTTTCTATGTATAATAGGTGAATCTATCCTCGGAGATTCTATAAGGCAAAAATGGAATCATTGTATGTCCATTTCTGAACATATAAATATTGGAGAAAAACATCAAACTTTCAAACTTTTCTATAGTCCAATGGTCTGAGATTCGGATCAGAGTGTATATACCTTTCAATTTGATTCTCCAATTGGATAGTAGATAATATAAATAAAGAACTTGTAGCATTTGTATAGCGCTATTTCGTTTCAGGAAACCTACTCCCCAAGAGTTTTCGAATCTAGTGATTTCTTATTGTCAATTGTGCTTAAATCCCTCACATGACTTCAGTTATAGATTATATATAGGGTGTCCCAAAATTGCTCTACTTGAAGTAGAGGTCAAAATAGGTTGATTGGACCCAATTCGTTTATATACCAAAATGTTCCGTTCGTCAATGGGGTACTTTGTATGTGATCAATGAGGTACTTTGTATGTGATCAATTTCATTTGCGTTTCGGATATCATGATGACTTCATTCATCTTCCATGAAATGTCAAATCTCAAGCAATGGCGGCTCGAAATACCGCCTGTTGGTTGATCGAGGGTGTTACATACATTTCACTTGATTATTTGGGATTTTCTCTCCTCGCTTCTACAAAATAATAATATGAGCATAATTTCAATATACAGTGTGGTCATTTAAGTGTGCAACATATGGGAATCCTCTTAATGAATTGCACAACCAAAATACAGATAGTGCCAAGAGTTGGTGCATGTTCGATCATCATTTCAGGTGCACTCAGAATAGTTGCAAGTCAAACAGCATACAGGGTAGGTAGAAAGATATAAAAAGTGCTCAGGAGTAAAGTACCCGTATTTCAAAAAATTCAGCAGAATGTTATTGAGAAAAGTAGTTCACAATTAAAATTCATACCTAAATACCAGAACATGACTTCCTAAGACATTCTTCAGTTCTTCAATTCCTCTCGTTAATAAATTCCCATTTTTTTTTCAAATTCAAGCATATTTTTGCATTCAACTTGGATTTCAATTTTTTTAGGAAATCACAAACTTCATGTTTGTTGCAACGATATTCATAGACCAAGAGCTCGCGTGAAAAATGGTTAAAGTAAATATTCCAAAGGTATGATGGTTTTGATTGAAGTACCCCACAATAGTAAGTATAACACCACCCGTCTGCCACCTTCAAGTGGGGGCATTAATCCAGGAGGGGGTGTTGAAAGGTCAATTTTTTTGTCAATAGATTAAAGTAGTTCTTCCAGACTGAAAATCTGGACAAACGTTCCCTTTGTGATTGTGAATAAAACTGTGCTTTCAGATTTTGAGCAGACGGGGGCGTTATCGTAGCAGACGCCGTCAAAAATATGTCAAAAATGTCAAATGACAAAAATGAATATTCCAACTTGCATTTCGCATCAAATGATAGACAATAGAAATATCTACAAGTTTTCTTGGGAGAAAAAATCAGCAGACGGCGGTCCAGAGCCGGCAGACGCCCATTTGTCATGTGAAGTGGTTCCCTTATTTTTTTTCTGGACGATATCTGAATGATGTTATTCCAGGCTGAAATTCGGTACATTTGTTATGTTTTTGGTTGTGTATATCAATGTGATTTCAGATTTCTAGCAGACGAAGTCGTTATCGAAGCAGACGCCGTTACAAATATGTCAGAAATGTCAAAAATATGTCAAATTTGTCTAATGACAAGAATAAATATTTCAACTTGTATTTTGCATCGAATGATAGAGAATTGAAGAATCTACAACTTGCTACTGTAGAAAAAATCATAAGACGGCGGCACAGAACCGGCAGACTCCCATTTGTCTTGTTAAATATCTCTAATAATTTTTCGGACGATACGTGAGCGACGTCATTCCAAGCTCAAACATGGAGCATATGGTATTTTTTTGTTTGAAACATTCACAATATTTTCAAATTTTGATGAAAGTAAAAGTCTTCCTTCTCTTATATGCAGAAAGGTTTCCAAATTATTGAAAATTGAAAAATAAATAGGATACACATCCAGACAAACAGAGTTCAATTAACTAGAAGTAGATGAATATTATAGATTTAATTAAAGATGAACATAAATCTTATAAAGATATGTAGAAAATTTAAGAAAAAAATAACAGAACAAACAGGACATAACAAATGAAACTCATGGAAATATGCCATTAACTACTACTCATCATCGTCGCTACTGTGAGCGTCTTCAGATTCAACTTCACTTGAATCATCGGCAGCTACCAGTACTTCATTTAGGTTTCGCGGAAATTGTTTGCTCTCGAACCAATTTATTTTATATTCGCCGCCTTCTTTAACCCATCCATTTCTTTCCGGGTTAAAAAAATTTGGTTTCTCACTGAAAGCAAATTTCCAAATATCTGCAATTTGATTTGTACGTCGTATTTTGCAAATCAATGTATCCTTACAAGGAGGGATACGACTGACCTCAAAATTCTTGATACCCCCGAAAGGAGATTGATTCGATTTTAGCTTGTAGCAATCCAAGAAAATTTCGAACCGAGCCTTATTGACGCTGGATAATTTTCGGTTCCCATAAATTCCGCCAACGTATTCTTCTATATCTGGAGAAATAGAACATTATTCAATTATCGAATTATTATTGAATATCGATGCATACCTTCAATTGTTTCATGAGACTACGTTTCACTCTCTCCCATTCTACTGAAAGCTCCTTGGAACTTTTTGCTCTTCTCTAGTCACAACCTGTGAAGGCGTGAAATGCTGGTAGAGTATTACACAAACTGGTACCCAGAGTGAATGCGATTTTATTGATGTCGACCAACCTCAGGTTGTTCTTTGACAAAGTACCACATTCTGTTAGATGTTATGATGTTTATCTTATATAATCCTGTGTATAATATAATAACTAATTATAATCATGTCTGTAGATGATAACAGTTGGAAAAGCTTGTTGATACTTCTGTCAGATTGAGAGAATATATATATATTTTCGAATACCTACCGTTGTATAACTTATAACACATTCCATCCATATTTGAAGTGATAAAGTCATATTTTTGCTGCAAAATTAGGTAACATGATTGACCAGTACATTAAATTTAGAGTTATCAATTTGAACTCACCAAGAAGCTCTCTGGAACACACAAACACAAAATCTTCCAATAACAATCACTACAATGTTTTTGATGTGAAAGAAAATTGAGCAATACTACCACAATTTTGAATCAACGACCTTCACACGAGAAGTACAGGGCTAGTTTTATTAATGTGAAACCCCATTCATCTTCTTGGTATTCTTTCCATTCGAGAAGATTCAAAACTGATTTTTTTACGATATTTCATATTGATTTCGATCATATTGAGAGAATGTGGCAATATCTCTTCAAATATACAGGGTATACAGAAATATATTGATTTTTGTATATGGAATGCATTGTATATTTTGATAGATGATGATCCTCCTATATATATATATGTTTGAAATCAGGATGATTTGAGGAATTCAAATTTATCGAAATATACAGGGCGTTTCATTTGAAAAATATATTTATTTTTGTATACCCTGTATATTTGAATAGATATTGCATCATTGTCAAAATGAGTGAAAACTGTTTGAAAAATTGTATAAAATCAATTTCAAAATTTTTCGAATGAGTGGAAAACAAAAAAGATAGAGGGGGTTCACATTTATAAAACTAGCCCTGTACATTAATTTTCTAGTGTCCGTTCGTGAAAATAAAAAACGAATGAGAAACACAATTCACACCCCACTCTCCAGAGCGTCGCACGTGCAGGGTCGTCTTCGAAATGATTCAGTAATAAAGTTATCTACAGAAAATGTTTTGAATACGTCTTCCTCAAAACAGATAGAGTAGTAAGTGGATATTTCATTCCATTTGTATACAGATATAGATTGTAATAAGTCGTAGGTATATAGACAGAAGTTGAGAGATATTCAACAAGACAAATGGGCTTCTGCCGGTTCTGTGCCGCCGTCTTATGATTTTTATTCACGACTAATATATTATACTTGTGGTTTTTGAAGTATAATGCCATATATTAATCCCGCAGGGAATAAAGACTATTAATCCCTCGCCATTATTCCCTGCGGGATTAATATATGGCATTATACTTCAAAAACCACAAGTATATATATTAGTCGCAAATAAAGTAGAGTATACTACTCGCAATAATGGCTATTATTCTCTCGGAATGTTACTCCCTCGCCGCTGACGCGGCTCGGTTCGTAAAAAATCCTCGAGAATAATAGCTATCATTATTGACTCGTGGTATAATCTACTATTTCTTCAGAGAAAAGTTGTAGATTCTTTGATTCTTTATCATTTAATGCAATATACAAGTTGGAATATGTATTCTTGTCATTTGACATTTTTGACATATTTTTGACGGCGTCTGCTTCGATAACGACTTCGTCTGCTCTAAATCTGAAATCACAGTGATATTCACAACCAAAAACATAACAAATGTACCGAATTTCAGCCTGGAATAACATCATTCAGATATCGTCCAGAAAAAAATAAGGGAACCAGTTCACATGACAAATGGGCGTCTGCCGGCTCTGGACCGCCGTCTGCTGATTTTTTCTCCCAAGAAAACTTGTAGATATTTCTATTGTCTATCATTTGATGCGAAATGCAAGTTGGAATATTCATTTTTGTCATTTGACATTTTTGACATATTTTTGACGGCGTCTGCTACGATAACGCCCCCGTCTGCTCAAAATCTGAAAGAACAGTTTTATTCACAATCACAAAGGGAACGTTTGTCCAGATTTTCAGTCTGGAAAAACTACTTTAATCTATTGACAAAAAAATTTACCTTTCAACACCCCCTCCTGGATTAATGCCCCCACTTGAAGGTGGCAGACGGGTGGTGTTATACTTACTATTGTGGGGTACTCCAATCAAAACCATCATACCTTTGGAATATTTACTTTAACCATTTTTCACGCGAGCTCTTGGTCTATCAGCTCAACTTTGAAATTTTGCGAACCCTATAAGGTAAAACATCATTAATGATAATATGCATATTCAAAAACCTTCATTTAATGTGAACATTTCGTATTTGAAATGTTTATGAAAAAGCTGAACAATTTGATCGACAACCATGATATCTTTTGAAAAATCACGGACACCCAAGGAACAGAACAAATGAGGGTTGACAGTAAATATTGAGGCAGTTTGGTGACATACTCCTTATCTAATGATGTTTTACCTTGTTGAAAATATGGTTTGCGAAATCTCAAAATTAAGCTTTATATCGTTGCAACAAACATCAAGTTTGTGATTCCCTAAAAAAATAAAATCCAAGTTGATTGCACAAAAGTGCATTAATTTCAACAAAAGTATGATCAACTGATTTTGTTATGATCAAATTATGAAAGTGTTTAGGGTGAATATAAAAAAAAATGCAAATTGGAAAGTTATCAATGGAACAAATCGAAACACTAAAATATGTCTTAGGAGGCCATGTTTTGGTATTCAGGAAAAACTTTCAATTGTAAAGAACTTTTTTCCATAACAGTTTGCTGAATTTTCTGAAATAAGGGTACTTTACTCCTGAGCATTTTTTATATTTTTTGACCTACCCTGTTTGCTGTTTGACTTGCAACGATTCTAAGTGCATCTTAAATGATTACCGAACATGCACCAACCTTTGACACTATCTGTATTTTGGATGTGTAATTCATCAAAAAATTTTCCATATGTTATGCACACTGTACAAGTACAGAGGATTTGCCCCAAAATTTTACTGAAATTCAAATGGCATTCTGTATGGATAATTTTACGTAAGTCGATAGAGCGAAAAATACCTTTCAAATGACATTTGTTTTCAAAATGGCGGATCATGCAGGAACCTTTTTGTCTGCAATCATCATGGACACATTGTGACGTCATCCGTCGAATTTTTGGCAAGCATCCTCATAAAATAAAAAAATTACGAAGCACTTGGATTAGTCAGTTATTGATGGAACATATTTTTCAACGCTTGAAGTGCACGAAAGGAAACCCCTATGATAATTTGTTTTTATTAAGTCATCATTTCAAACAATTTTCTTAGTCTTAAATTCCCCCAAGAATGTGAAATAGGAATGGTACTTTATTCAAGGAAAGTTCAGTATAAAGAGGTCATTATGTTGTTTTTATAGGAATATTGAGGAATGTTAAATGAAAAAGTTGTTTGAAACCACCCAAACTTTTATTTTGTGTAGTTGTTTTATATACAGTGTCATTCGTTTTTTCGGGTAGGCTAATAGCTTTGTGTTTTTTTTTTCAATGGAACACCCTGAATTCAGCTTTCCATGAAGATTTCGAGAATTCAATAGTTGATAGGATGTTCCATTCGAGAAATTGTCTATTATAAATGTGGAAATTGAGAATGAAAATCAACCTGTTTCAGGATATCCCTTGGAAATATTGAGTTTGGCTCGAAATTCTTTTTTATTTAATTTGACATGTGATGTGGAACTTTTCAAAACTACGGAAATATTGAAACTTCTCACTTTTCGTATAACCTGTGGTGTAAAGTGAAATATAACATAACTGGTTCAACTGGTGATGAAATATTATTCACTACAGCACCAGTTACGTTATTGAATATGTGGTTGGACGAAAAGAATAATGTATTTCAAGCTGCTTTCTCAATATCAGTTGGAAAAACTGAACTTGAATCAGCCATTTTCCACTGATGGAAGTATCGAACGAGTCTTTTTCGTGAATTTGGTCACTAATTTGCGACCATATTATTTTATGACGGATACTTCGAAGTGACGGGCGGAGTCGACTTGCCTATACTCAATTTTTGTACATAATCGGTAGAATTCATGTAAAAATGATGGTCATTATATCATCTGTTCGAGCGAAAATTTCTAGCAAAATTAGAAAAAAAATTACACGTAATACGTTCGTTCGTCTCGCATAATCCCGTCGTCAAACAAAATGACGCGTTTCCTAACTGGTTACGTATAAAGCACTGTACATTTTACACTTTGTCGACCATCTCCATATCAACGAAGTTCCTCAGTGATGAAAAATGCGATAATAACTAATTGAAATTTTATCTCATAGAGAATGTCACTCAGAAACTAGTGGCGCACTAATTTTTTTTTTTTTTTCGGGGTAAGTATATGATTTTGGAGATAAGTACGCATCAAACTTATGATTTTTTCAGTAGAACACCCTGTATTTCATCCGCTCATCAAATTCCTTGTTTTCTTTCCTTTCGAATTATGTATAATGTTATGAATATAAAATTTTCAAAGATGCTCCAAAATCAGTGAAGCATGGACTTTCATAGTGATATAGATTTTTTAAATAAAAAAGTTCCACTTGAACTTTTGATTTTACCATGAAGAGAAGAAAACAATTCCAACACTGAATAACTAACACAAAACAAAACGTAGGTACCTAATAGCAACAAATAAATAGTAATAAGAAGTATACATAATGTTGAATAAGCAGCTGTTTCAATATTTACTAAAACAATTGAATTTCGAAATCATTCAGTAACTTATTCATTGAATTATTCGAATTGATGTCCCTTTTCTCTATCACACAATTGACACAATTCCTCAACAGGTACAAGTACACTGGTATGCAGAAATCATGTCGCATTGTAGCGGTGATTTAGAGCGCTTACATCGTCCAACTGCGACATGTTTTCTGAATACGAGTGTACGTCTTAATACACTAGGAAGCACAACAATCTTGAAGAAATTCGTGCAGAATGGTGTAACAACAGAGGCAGTTTTTTAGGAATTACAAAGATATCCTTCAATGATTTTTAATGCGTCTTCAGGTTAGGTGTGTCAATTGTGTCAATTGTGGCAATTGTGTGGAAAACTGGGCAACAATCAAGTTACTGTATAATTTCGAAATTCAACTGTTTCGGTGAATATTCAATCAGGTGCCTCTTTTACATCATGAATTTATTCTTATTACTATTTATTTGTTGCTATTAGGTACACCTAGGTACGTTTCGTGTTCTGTTAGGTAATTAGTGTCAGTATATCGTTTCTGTCCTCATCAAAAAAATATCAGAAGTAATATTCCCCCAATTAGACTTTTTCATTTAAAAAATCAATAGTCCACTATTGAAATACAATGTTTGAGTGATTTTTGAGCATCTTTGAATTTATCTATACAATATATATCATTTTGAAGGAGAAAAGAGGAATTTAATGAGCTAATAAATTGAAGAAATCATAAGTTTGAGTTGAATCTCCAAAACCATACTGCGAAAAAAGAATTGAGTACGACATTGGAATCTGAATGATATTCTTCATGACAAAAGATTTGAAAACCTCCGTTAATATAGAGGGTGTCCAAAATGTGAAATAAGTTATAGGCAAAATCTGAGTTTCACAAAAAAGTGGCACAGAACCGCAAAAACCGCAAGGTTCCATGTTCCACAACAACAGAGATACCTCAGATGTCTGAACCAAAATGGAATACACTGTACAGGGTGATTCAAACTCCCCGCCCTCGGCTCATAACAAGGAAAGGAAAACTGCAGATGGAAATCTCTCAGAGGGGATATATTTATCCTTATTTGAAAATATCTCAGCTCATTTCAAAATGGCGGAAATGACGTCTGCAAAATTATTTTTTCCACAGAGTCACAATTTCTCATATTCTGAAAAAACATAGATTTTTTTAAACATCTTCCATCGTGAAACTTTCTTTCTTTATTAAGTTGATAGCTATGATGTGATATAAATGATTGGCATTTTCAAATAAACTTCAACTGACCCCGCCGTGATAAAAATCAAGTCGACCGGAAAACAAATATAGTAAGTAATTTGATATATTTTGCATTCATCATTTAGAACCGATTGAAGCTGAAACCAGCTGACTCGATTTTTGATTACGGCAGGGTCAGTTGATATTCATTCGAAAATATTCTTTGCATAAAGTCACAATTTTTTTCTCATGTTCTGAAAGAAAATATTTCATTCAACAACTTTCAGAAAGGAAATTTTCTCCTATCATCATTTGGTTGATAGCTATCGGGACTTTGATGTTAGCAGTTTTGAATAAATCTTAACTGACCTTGTTGTAATGAAAATCAAGGCAAATCGTTTTGCAAGCAATATGGATTAGGATACATTTATTTAATTTAATTTGTAATACATCCAGCAGGCCAAGGCCCAATTACAGGAGTATATAATAGAGATTACTATACATATGGTTGAGTGTGATTTCAATTAGGTATAATCAAAGTTAGTGAAAATTTTAGTTAGGAACATTTTGCATTCATATTTGAACCGATTGAAACGTAAACCTGGCGACTTGTTACGGCGGGGTCAGTTGAGATTTATTTGAAAATACCAAAGATTATTGAAATGGAAATACTAAATCCAGAGTCCCACGGCTTTCTACCAAATGGAGATAGGAGAAACTTGTCACGATGAAAGTTGTTAAAAAATATGTTCTTTCGGAATATGAGGAAAAAATAGTGGCTTCGTGAAAAAAAAAATTATCTGACGCTATCTCGGGAAAAGTTGAAATATATTTAAATACGAGAACATATACTTTACACGACACATCCATTCTAATCCTCTCTGCCGTATTTGCATTTGCAGTTTTCCTTTTCCTGTTATGAGCCAAGGGCGGAAAGTTTGAATCACCCTGTACATAATGGTTTCATGCTCACATAGGTCATCTTTTGATCAGAAAATCATTCCGGACATATAAGTATTATTCAGTGTTGCGCTTCAGCGTTACAGGGGCTAAGTTTTCCTCCCATAATTTTTTTATGCACTGTTATGCACATAAGAGCAGGGTACCTTATTTCAATCTTTCATTTGAGGAACTTGGTAGCACTTTCAATATTTGAGGGATCAAAAGTAAATACTGGCGTTTTTTCTCAAACGCTATAGCAATAATGCTTTCGAAGCAATATAATAACCACGGCGTTTCATTATTTTCTTGCATATTTAATCAATTTTTCCACTCCTCAGGTGCATAATAGTTATTAATACACCAAGGTAGTGAAGAATATTAGTATTACCCAGGGACAGCAATACATTACAATCATTACATTTTTGTGGAACTGAGATATGAACCTATTGCTACTATGAAAGCACTTCTTTTCAATTTAAAAAAAATCTAGTAGTAAATACCTATAACAGATTCAAATGCCATCAGAACAGTGAGTTCGGGTTATTATATCAGAGGTGGGTGGCTATGTCTTTATTGACTAGTGGTTATTAAATGACGAAAACTACCTTGGCAGTAAAAGTACACTTCACGCCTCGGAAAGGAGTAAATAATAGTAGGTTTTATAGCTAGTGGTGGAAAAAATAGTATATATACCACGGGACTGATATTAGGATAATAAGGAATACGAACAAACTGAAAGAAGATCAGGAAGGAAAGAAATTTGTTTCATCATTCGTAGACCGATGTCATTCGATATTCTCTGGTTCTGTCAATACGTGTATGAATGAAGGTAGGTGTACCAGATTTGTACCTGTTCAGTTTCTAAAATCAATGAATATTTTTTCCATTTAAATTTTTTGACTCATGATTTTGGTGAAAATAATCACTTATTCGAAGGGTAGGAGAAAATCCAATTCTCATTTGACCTTGAATAAGGAAAAAAATCGCCTACGGCACTCTCCTTATTTATTATATCACTCAATACTGAATGTGATCTTTTTTTTATTTTCGAAATCTAGCCGGCCTACTCCGGTCGAGCTACCAACTTTTCGCATCGGGATCAAAAGTACTACAATTTTGGTTTCATCCAATTTCTCGAAATCCTTGTTCAACTCTGTTGAAAAAACGAGTGACACCTTGTTTTGAAGAATGTTTGAAACAGGAAGAATACCATAAAAATATTAGGTACATTTTCACATTGACGTTTCCGGAGCGAATTTGCTTCCGTATTCAACATAAAAATGGAACATGTTTTAGTACGGCAGACAGTGCGGTCTATCGTTCAATAACCCAATCATGGGGTATAACTTAATTGAACATCAAGGACATTTTTTGTCATCATCATCCACATATATAATGAGAAATTACGACATCGCCCCATGGTCGAGAGATTTTCTACAGGGAAAAATGTACGAAGATATATCGCGTTTTTCAATATGTCTGAAAAATAGCAGTCTTCTAACAATAATGGGGATGAAGCTAAAAAAACATATGTGGGCTCATTTTGTAGCCTGAAGTATAACCAATCGAATGGTGTATTGACAATTCATATTTTATCATCCGATTTCATTAATCTTCAACAAGCAAGAACTCGATTATTTTCCAAATGAACTACATCATATTTTCCCATCAAAAACTGCGTAATTTTATGAGGAACATTTCATCTCGATCAATGGTATGGATATTCCTAAAGTTTTTGTTCTGCAATTAAATTTTTAGGACAGCGCACCACAGTCGAGGCGTTTCGTCGGAGCAAAAATGTAAAATCAATAAACCATTCTAAGCGTAACGATCGATGAAACTTTCACTCGTCGCGCGCTTAGACCGTATTCTTCAATAAAATATGCTCATTTTGTCGAAATGGAAGATATGGTGAGCAATTTATATTTAACTAGATATCTTCGAATGTATAGTTGATTGTCACAAATGCAAATTAGGCGGTTTTCACAAGAAACATCTTACAGAAAAGTAAACAATGTACATTTATTGATGGTCTTCGTCATCGGATTTTTCAATATTCTTACAATGAGCGTTACATTTACATTCAGTACAACAAAATACATCCTCTGTTTTGCAAAATGCACTTCTGTGTTGAACATGTTTTTTCTGTACGCAGTAAATTCATACACTCAAATGGTCTACTGGTTAGCGCTGTCGACTTTCAGTCTGAAGGTCCATGGTTCGAATCGCTGTGAACTTGAACTTTTTTTTGCAACTTTTTTGTTTTTTTACTTCATTCTGGTTTTCCTTTTCCATAAAATATTTGAAGTCAAATAGGTTAGTGCGTTTAGGATGAACAGTCTCATTTTATTCAATTTTGTGAAGAACTCAACTTTTGAAATATATTATTAATCGCTGTGTTTCTACACTCCATTCGGTTTTCCTTCCACAAAAATATTGCAATCAGGGATAGGTTAGTTCGTTAAGGATGAATAGTTTCTGAGTTTTGCCTAAGTACTTCGAAGATGAGATATTACGGTCGGCGTGGTTTGTGCTAGCGTACAGTATATTTAGTAAAATCGCAGCCAGGAAAGTAGTTGTTTTCTGTTGAATATACTGAGAAAGAATTGGGAACACACAAATCACCAGAATGTAAAATCGCAGATCCGTAATCCATCAGAATATACATTTTCAAACCAGTAACTTAACAGAACAATATTTTATAGGAATCGTATTTATCTCTACTGTAGATACACAGAACCGCAATCCCTCAAACCGTATTTTGTATACTGTACATGAGCATACCAGACAATAACAGATTGCAAATGCGCAGATGTGTATTTTTCTATAATAGCAATATCGCAGATCCGCAAATAGACAGAATCGAGAACTAACAAACCAACATCACAGCGGAATGATATTTCGTCAGAATCATAACAACACAAACCGTAATTCGTCAGAATCGCAGAATGACAGACCGCACATTAGCAGACCGTACTTTGTCAGAATCGAAATACAACAGACCGTTTATCGACAGAATAGTAAAATGTCAGAACCGTACATTGACAGAATAGCAAAAAATCAGAACAGCATATTCACAGAATCTCAAAATATCAGAACTGTAAATTGAAAGAATCGTAAAATGCTAAAACCGTACAACGACAGACTCGTAATACAACAGACCGTATTCCATCAGAATCATATTATATCAGAACGTACAATGACAGAATGTACTTCATCAGACTGTAATGTCATATACTGTATTGTGATAGAATCGTAAACTATCAGAACCGTAATTCAGCAGGATAGTAAAATGTTAGATCCGTAAAATAACAGAATCGTAAAAATTCAGAACCGTACATCGACAGAATCGTGAAATATAGAAACTGTACGTCAGCAGAACCGTAAAAAATCAAAACCGTACATTGGCAGAATCGGAATTCATCAGAATGTAATGCAGCAGAACCGTAAAATGACAGACTGCAGAGAGGCCTACCAGCCACGCGCAGAGCGAACGCCGGTCACAGTGTTGCCTGCTCTCACGTCATGTGGGGATTCTACGTAAACTTTCAGTTCGACCTGCTTTTATGTTCCTATTGCTCTTGTACACTCGAGAATAAGATCGTTCATATGATATGAAGTGATTAATGACCACATTTCAATATGAAATATATGAACGCCACCCAACTTTTTTGCTATATGGAGAAGAAAGTGTTTATTTGAAGTATTTTCTTAAAAACTACAATTCCTTGGAGTCAGTTGAGAGAAGGGTTCGAGAAATAGGTGTTTGGCATGTTACAAGTGTTTGGGATCACACGTTAAAAGGTGAGGCCCCCGTCATTCCTTGCTCGCACAAGACTTTCGAAGACTTCTGAGGGTTGCTCGTAAGGGGGCAACCGAATGACGGATAAAACAATTTTACAATTTTTTTTTTACAACAAACTTTGGAGTTTTGGAGATCTATATCAGGTGACCTTGGACCATAGGCGCCACCAGATAAAAATAGGATATAGGGCGGACAAAATTCGAAGATGAAATCGGGTAAACTACGAATGAAAACTGAGTGTGAATACTCAAAGCTAATATTAATCTGTGTAATTCTCGAAATGTCATCTCCAACCATTCAGAACTTGAAGACTATTTTTCCATGATTTTGACCATATCCACTCGTCAAAACTGAACCCATCACCAGTTCCTAAGCAGCTTTATAATAAATAAGGAGAGTGCCGTAGGCGATTTTTTCCTTATTCAAGGTCAAATGAGAATTGGATTTTCTCCTACCCTTCGAATAAGTGATTATTTTCACCAAAATCATGAGTCAAAAAATTTAAATGGAAAACATATTCATTGATTTTAGAAACTGGAACAGGTACAAATCTGGTACACCTACCTTCATTCATACACGTATTGAAAGAACCAGAGAATATCGAATGACATCGGTCTACCAATGATGAAACAAATTTCTTTCCTTCCTGATCTTCTTTCAGTTTGTTCGTATTCCTTATTATCCTAATTTCAGTCCCGTGGTATATATACTATTTTTTCCACCACTAGCTATAAAACCTACCATTATTTACTCCTTCCCGAGGCGTGGAGTGTACTTTTACTGCCAAGGTAGTTTTCGTCATTTTATAACCACTAGTCAATAAAGACATAGCCACCCACCTCTGATATAATAACCCGAACTCACTGTTCTGATGGCATTTGAATCTGTTATAGGTATTTACTACTAGTTTTTTTTTTTTAATTCAAAAGAAGTGCTTTCATAGTAGCAATAGGTTCATATCTTAGTTCCACAAAAATGTAATGATTGTAATGTATTGCTGTCCCTGGGTAATACTAATATTCTTCACTACCTTGGTGTATTAATAACTATTATGCACCTGAGGAGTGGAAAAATTGATTAAATATGCAAGAAAAAAATGGAAGGCCGTGATTATCATATTGCTTCGAAAGCATTATTGCTATAGCGTTTGAGAAAAAACGCCAGTATTTACTTTCGATCCCTCAAATATTGAAAGTGCTACCAAGTTCCTCGAATGAAAGATTGAAATTAGGTACCCTGCTCTTATGTGCATAACAGTGCATAAAAAATTATGGGAGGAAAACTTAGCCCCTGTAGCGCTGAAGCGCAACACTGAATAATACTTATATGTCCGGAATGTTTTTCTGATCAAAAGATGACCTATGTGAGCATGAAACCATTATGTACAGGGTGATTCAAACTTTCCGCCCTTGGCTCATAACAGGAAAAGGAAAACTGCAAATGCAAATACGGCAGAGAGGATTAGAATGGATGTGTCCTGTGAAGTATATGTTCTCGTATTTAAATATATTTCAACTTTTCCCGAGATAGCGTCAGATAATTTTTTTTTCACGAAGCCACTATTTTTTCCTCATATTCCGAAAGAACATATTTTTTTAACAACTTTCATCATGACCAGTTTCTCCTATCTCCATTTGGTTAAAAGCCGTGGGACTCTGGATTTAGTATTTCCATTTCAATAATCTTTGGTATTTTCAAATAAATCTCAACTGACCCCGCCGTAACAAGTCGCCAGGTTTACGTTTCAATCGGTTCAAATATGAATGCAAAATGTATCCCAATCCATATTGCTTGCAAAACGATTTGCCTTGATTTTCATTACAACGGGGTCAGTTAAGATTTATTCAAAACTGCTAACATCAAAGTCCCGATAGCTATCAACCAAATGATGATAGGAGAAAATTTCCTTTCTGAAAGTTGTTGAATGAAATATTTTCTTTCAGAACATGAGAAAAAAATTGTGACTTTATGCAAAGAATATTTTCGAATGAATATCAACTGACCCTGCCGTAATCAAAAATCGAGTCAGCTGGTTTCAGCTTTAATCGGTTCTGAATGATGAATGCAAAATATATCAAATTACTTACTATTTGTTTTCCGGTCGACTTGATTTTTTTCACGGCGGGGTCACTTGAAGTTTATTTGAAAATGCCAATCATATATCACATCATAGCTATCAACTTAATGGAGAAAGAAAGAAAGTTTCACGATATGTTTTTTCAGAATATGAGTAAAAATTGTGACTCTGTGGAAAAAATAATTTTGCAGACGTCATTTCCGCCATTTTGAAAGGAGCTGAGATATTCTCAAATAAGGATAAATATATCCCCTCTGAGAGATTTCCATCTGCAGTTTTCCTTTCCTTGTTATGAGCCAAGGGCGAGGAGTTTGAATCACCCTGTACAGTGTATTCCATTTTGGTTCAGACATCTGAGGTATCTCTGTTGTTGTGGAACATGGAACCTTGCGGTTTTTGCGGTTCTGTGCCACTTTTTTGTGAAACTCAGATTTTGCCTATAACTTATTTCACATTTTGGACACCCTCTATATTTACAGAGTTTTTCAAATCTTTTGTCATGAAGAATATCATTCAGATTCCAATGTTGTACTCAATTCTTTTTTCGCAGTATGGTTTTGGAGATTCAACTCAAACTTATGATTTTTTCAATTTATTAGCTCATTAAATTTCTCTTTTCTCATTCAAAATGATATATATTGTATAGATAAATTCAAAGATGCTCAAAAATCACTCAAACATTGTATTTCAATAGTGGACTATTGATTTTTTATATGAAAAAGTCTAATTGGAGGAATATTACTTCTGATATTTTTTTGATGAGGACAGAAACGATATACTGACACTAACTACCTAACAGAACACAAAACGTACCTAGGTGTACCTAATAGCAAGAAATAAATAGTAATAAGAATAAATTCATGATGTAAAAGAGGCACTTGATTGTTGCCCAGTTTTCCACACAATTGCCACAATTGACACAATTGACACACCTAACCTGAAGACGCATTAAAAATCATTGAAGGATATCTTTGTAATTCCTAAAAACTGCCTCTGTTGTTACACCATTTTGCACGAATTTCTTCAAGATTGTTGTGCTTCCTAGTGTATTAAGACGTACACTCGTATTCAGAAAACATGTCGCAGTTGGACGATGTAAGCGCTCTAAATCACCGCTACAATAAAAGCGGTTACACCGTCCAACTGCGACATGATTTCTGCATACCAGTGTACTTGTACCTGTTGAGGAATTGTGTCAATTGTGTGATAGAGAAAAGGGACATCAATTCGAATAATTCAATGAATAAGTTACTGAATGATTTCGAAATTCAATTGTTTTAGTAAATATTGAAACAGCTGCTTATTCAACATTATGTATACTTCTTATTACTATTTATTTGTTGCTATTAGGTACCTACGTTTTGTTTTGTGTTAGTTATTCAGTGTTGGAATTGTTTTTTTCTCTTCATGGTAAAATCAAAAGTTCAAGTGGAACTTTTTTATTTAAAAAATCTATATCACTATGAAAGTCCATGCTTCATTGATTTTGGAGCATCTTTGAAAATTTTATATTCATAACATTATACATAATTCGAAACGAAAGAAAACAAGAAATTTGATGAGCAGATGGAATACAGGGTGTTCTACTGAAAAAATCATAAATTTGATGCGTACTTATCTCCAAAATCATATACTTACCCCGAAAAAAAAAAAATAGTGCGCCACTAGTTTCTGAGTGACATTCTCTATGAGATAAAATTTCAATTAGTCATTATCGCATTTTTCATCACTGAGGAACTTCGTTGATATGGAGATGGTCGACAAAGTGTGAAATGTATATACAGTGCTTTATACGTAACCAGTTAGGAAACGCGTCATTTTGTTTGACGACGGGATTATGCGAGACGAACGAACGTATTACGTGTAATTTTTTTTCTAATTTTGCTAGAAATTTTCGCTCGAACAGATGATATAATGACCATCATTTTTACATGAATTCTACCGATTATGTACAAAAATTGAGTATAGGCAAGTCGACTCCGCCCGTCACTTCGAAGTATCCGTCATAAAATAATATGGTCGCAAATTAGTGACCAAATTCACGAAAAAGACTCGTTCGATACTTCCATCAGTGGAAAATGGCTGATTCAAGTTCAGTTTTTCCAACTGATATTGAGAAAGCAGCTTGAAATACATTATTCTTTTCGTCCAACCACATATTCAATAACGTAACTGGTGCTGTAGTGAATAATATTTTATCACCAGTTAAACCAGTTATGTTATATTTCACTTTACACCACAGGTTATACGAAAAGTGAGAAGTTTCAATATTTCCGTAGTTTTGAAAAGTTCCACATCACATGTCAAATTAAATAAAAAAGAATTTCGAGCCAAACTCAATATTTCCAAGGGATATCCTGAAACAGGTTGATTTTCATTCTCAATTTCCACATTTATAATAGACAATTTCTCGAATGGAACATCCTATCAACTATTGAATTCTCGAAATCTTCATGGAAAGCTGAATTCAGGGTGTTCCATTGAAAAAAAAACACAAAGCTATTAGCCTATCCGAAAAAACGAATGACACTGTATATAAAACAACTACACAAAATAAATGTTTGGGTGGTTTCAAACAACTTTTTCATTTAACATTCCTCAATATTCCTATAAAAACAACATAATGACCTCTTTATACTGAACTTTCCTTGAATAAAGTACCATTCCTATTTCACATTCTTGGGGGAATTTAAGACTAAGAAAATTGTTTGATATGATGACTTAATAAAAACAAATTATCATAGGGATTTCCTTTCGTGCGCTTCAAGCGTTGAAAAATATGTTCCATCAATAACTAATCCAAGTGCTTCGTAAATTTTTTATTTTATAAGGATGCTTGCCAAAAATTCGACGGATGACGTCACAATGTGTCCATGATGATTGCAGACAAAAAGGTTCCTGCATGATCCGCCATTTTGAAAACAAATGTCATTTGAAAGGTATTTTTTCGCTCTATCGACTTACGTAAAATTATTCATACAGAGTGCCATTTGAATTTCAGTAAAATTTTGGGGCAAATCCTCTGTACTTGTACAGTGTGCAACATATGGAAATTTTTTTGATGAATTGCACAACCAAAATACAGATAGTGTCAAAGGTTGGTGCATGTTCGGTAATCATTTAAGGTGCACTCAGAATTGTTGCATGTCAAACAGCATACAGGGTAGGTCAAAAAATATAAAAAATGCTCAGGAGTAAAGTACTCTTATTTCAGAAAATTCAGCAAACTGTTATGGAAAAAAGTTCTTTACAATCGAAAGTTTTTATTGAATACCAAAACATGGCCTCCTAAGACATATTTTAGTGTTTCGATTTGTTCCATTAATAACTTCCCAATTTGTATTGTTTTTTATATTCACCCTAAACACTTTCATAATTTGATCATAACAAAATCAGTTGATCATACTTTTGTTGAAATTAATGCACTTTTGTGCAATCAACTTGAATTTTATTTTTTTAGGGAATCACAAACTTGATGTTTGTTGCAACGATATACAGCTTAATTTTGAGATTTCGCAAACCATATTTTCAACAAGGTAAAACATCATTAGATAAGGAGTATGTCACCAAACTGCCTCAATATTCACTGTCAACCCTCATTTGTTCTGTTACTTGGGTGTCCGTGATTTTTCAAAAGATATCATGGTTGTGGATCAATTTGTTCAGCTTTTTCATAAACATTTCAAATACAAAATGTTCACATTAAATGAAGGTTTTTGAATATGCATATTATCATTAATGATGTTTTACCTTGTTGAAAAAAGGGTTCGCAAGATTTCAAAGTTGAGCTGAATATCGTTGCAACAAACATCAAGTTTGTGATTTCCTAAAAAAATTGAAATCCAAGTTGAATGCAAAAATATGCTTGAATTTGAAAAAAAAATGGGAATTTATTAACGAAAGGAATTGAGGAACTGAAGAATGTCTTAGGAAGCCATGTTCTGGTATTTAGGTATGAATTTTAATTGTGAACAACTTTTCTCAATAACATTCTGCTGAATTTTTTTAAATACGGGTACTTTACTCCTGAGCACTTTTTATATCTTTTTACCTACCCTGTATGCTGTTTGACTTGCAACTATTCTGAGTGCACCTGAAATGATGATCGAACATGCACCAACTCTTGGCACTATCTGTATTTTGGTTGTGCAATTCATTAAGAAGATTCCCATATGTTGCACACTTAAATGACCACACTGTATATTGAAATTATGCTCATATCATTTTGTAGAAACGAGGAGGGAAAATCCCAAATAATCAAGTAAAATGTATGTAACACCTCCTCGATCAACCAACAGGCGGTATTTCGAGCCGCCATTCCTTGAGATTTGACATTTCATGGAAGATGAATGAAGTCATTATGATATCCGAAACGCAAATGAAATTGATCACATACAAAGTACCTCATTGATCACATACAAAGTACCCCATTGACGAACGGAACATTTTGGTATATAAACGAATTGGGTCCAATCAACTTATTTTGACCTCTACTTCAAGTAGAGCAATTTTGGGACACCCTATATATAATCTATAACTGAAGTCATGTGAGGGATTCAAGCACAATTGACAATAAGAAATCACTAGATTCGAAAACTCTTGGGGAGTAGGTTTCCCGAAACGAAATAGCGATATACAAATGCTACAAGTTATTTATTTATATTATCTACTATTTAATTGGAGAATCGAATTGAAAGGTATACACTCTGATCCGAATCTCAGACCATTGGACTATAGAAAAGTTTGAAAGTTTGATGTTTTTCTCCAATATTTATATGTTCAGAAATGAACATACAATGATTCCATTTCTGCCTTATAGAATCTCCGAGAATAGATTCACCTATTATACATGGAAAACATCGTTATATTCACATGTCTGATGTTTTGTTACATAATTTTTCAACAAAAAGAATGATATATACTTCTTTATCTTGATACAATCAAATTATCATGTCAATATCTTCCTGATTCGGATCAAACAGATTATCAAACACAAATACTACAATGTACGAACCTTTCTCAGCCCTCTAGAATTCTTCATAAAACAGTTTGAATCAGATTTGAGTAGGTATAGCAAGGAATTTCTATCGATTCAACTTGGCAACAATGCGCTACCGCTTGTTCCGAGTCTCCACGCGTCTCACGCATTCTGGTATATTGACGGTCTGTCGATGTACGGTTCTGATGTTTTACGGGTCTGTCAATGTACGGTTCTGCCATTTTACGATTCTGCTATTTTACGGGTCTTAATCCAAAAAAATCTGAAAATTCACGGGTTTGGTAGCTGCACGTTTCTGTGATTGTACGAGTCTGTCATTTTACGATTCTGCTGTTTTACGGGTCTGTCGTTTTACGGTTTTGATGAATTATGGATCGGAAATTCCGGTAGTCCGATGGATTATGAGTCTGTCGATGTACGGTTCTTGCATTTTACGGATCTAGAGTATTGGCAGTCTGTGCTTTTACGAGTCTGTCATTGTACGGATCTTTCATTTTACGGGTATCAAAAATCGACAGTCTGTCTTTTTACGGGTATGAACTTTTCGCATTCTGCCATTTTCAGATTCTGTACATCACAATTCTGCCAGTTTGCTGGTCGGGAATGTTCATTCTGATGAAATGGTGGTCTACAGAGTACGGGTCGCTGAATTACAGTCTGTGCTTTTACGGTTCTATGACTTTACGATTATATATTTTTATGATTCTGACGACATGAAGAGTATTTTATTTACTGGTTTGGCAAAGTACACTTCTGAATATATGGCAGTCTTTCGTTATACTATTGTGATTTATGCATTTTGACATAATGCAGTCTGTCAAAGAACGGTTCGACAAATTACGGGTTGTACATATTGCAGTCGCTGAAATATGGTTCTGATGATTTGCTATTCTGATTTCTTACTATTCTAGTCAAATAAATTCCTACTAATCGACGGTCTGTGTCGATACGTTCTGATGATGTATATGGACCCGAAAGAATTGATAATTTCATCACATACCGAATGCGAATTCTCTATGTATTTCTTTATATCTAAATAAACAGGTGCGGAAAAGTATGACTTTCGGCATTTGTTGTTAGGTAAACTACATTTTCGTCTAAACTCGACAATGCGAAGATCAATTATTGTTTTATTGATTGTTCTATCTCAGATTCACAGAGGCTGTTCAAAAAACTGCTTAGGAACTGGTGATGGGTTCAGTATTGACGAGTGGATATGGTCAATATCATGGAAAATTAGTCTTCAAGTTCTGAATGGTTGGAGATGACATTTCGAGAATTACACAGATTAATATTAGCTTTGAGTATTCACACTCAGTTTTCATTCGTAGGTTACCCGATTTCATCTTCGAATTTTGTCCGCCCTATATCCTATTTTTATCTGGTGGCGCCTATGGTCCAAGGTCACCTGATATAGATCGAAATCAGAATCAGATAGACAAGAACGTTTATTTAATAGCTTCCATAGTGAGTTTTACAAGAACGTTTATTCAATGGCTTCCATATGTATGTATGTATGTATGTATAAGCATTTTTTCATCAATCCCTATCTACAGCATCGCACTGATTATCGTTAATAAAGAATTCTCGAAAATGAATTCCGTAGCTGAACTTCGATTTCAATCTAGTTTCGTATCACCATCTTCCTTTTTCTAGAAATATGGGTACAAAATACAAAATGAATGAATTTGGGTATGACATAGATTCATATAAAGAACATCCAATATCTTGTATCTATAATCAAACTTTGAAAACTCCAAAGTTTGTTGTAAAAAAAATTGTGAAATTGTTTTATCCGTCATTCGGTTGCCCCCTTACGAGCAACCCTCAGAAGTCTTCGAAAGTCTTGTGCGAGCAAGGAATGACGGGGGCCTTACCTTTTAACGTGTGATCCCAAACACTTGTAACATTCCAAACACCTATTTCTCAAACCCTTCTCTCAACTGACTTCAAGGAATTGTAGTTTTTAAGAAAATACTTCAAATAAACACTTTCTTCTCCATATAGCAAAAAAGTTGGGTGACGTTCATATATTTCATATTGAAATGTGGTCATTCATCACTTCATATCATATGAACGATCTTATTCTCGAGTTTACAAGAGCAATAGGAACATAAAAGCAGGTCGAACTGAAAGTATACGTAGAATCCCCACATGACGTGAGAGCAGGCAACACTGTGACCGGCGTTCGCTTTGCGCGTGGCTGGTAGGCCTCTCTGCAGTCTGTCATTTTACGGTTCTGCTGCATTACATTCTGATGAATTCCGATTCTGCCAATGTACGGTTTTGATTTTTTACGGTTCTGCTGACGTACAGTTCCTATATTTCACGATTCTGTCGATGTACGGTTCTGAATTTTTACGATTCTGATATTGTACGGATCTAACATTTTACTATTCTGCTGAATTACGGTTCTGATAGTCCACGATTCTATCACAATACAGTATATGACATTACAGTCTGATGAAGTACATTCTGTCATTGTACGTTCTGATATAATATGATTCTGATGGAATACGGTCTGTTGTATTACGAGTCTGTCGATGTACGGTTTTAGCATTTTACGATTCTTTCAATTTACAGTTCTGATATTTTGAGATTCTGTGAATATGCTGTTCTGATTTTTTGCTATTCTGTCAATGTACGGTTCTGTCATTTTACTATTCTGTCGATAAACGGTCTGTTGTATTTCGATTCTGACAAAGTACGGTCTGCTAATGTGCGGTCTGTCATTCTGCGATTCTGACGAATTACGGTCTGTGTTGTTATGATTCTGACGAAATATTATTCCGCTGTGATGTTGGTTTGTAAGTTTTCGATTTTGTATATTTGCGGATCTGCGATATTGCTATTATAGAAAAATACACATCTGCGCATTTGCAATCTGTTATTGTCTGGTATGCTCATGTACAGTATACAAAATACGGTTTGAGGGATTGCGGTTCTGTGCATCTACAGTAGAGATAAATACGATTCCTATAAAATATTGTTCTGTTAAGTTACTGGTTTGAAAATGTATATTCTGATGGATTACGGATCTGCGATTTTACATTCTGGTGATTTGTGTGTTCCCGGTTGTCTCTTATTACACATCCTTAGTCCAGAGGATCATCTTGTTCTTTGTAGTAGAGTAAAGTTTTCGACAACAATGTATACGTATAAAAACCTATAAAATCATGCATGATATCTTTTCCATTCATTCAGATTCCCAAAATAGAATTTGATATCACCTTTCTCAAATTTGAACCCTATATAATATTCATTTTAGTGAATCAAAAAATCTCTGGATTATTTTGTTTAATTGAAAATTGTGATGATATTGTATGTGTTATCCAGTTACTTCACTCTGTATCATTGAGATTTTGATTATGTCAATAACTGTTGTCATTAGTTGTCAGTATTCCTAATTTGTATTCTGCTAATAAAAGCCTAGAATCTGGTTTATAAAGGTATCCTTACAATTTTATTAGCAGAATAAGTGATATACAATCTCTATAGTTGATATCAGTCAATTATGTTGGACCCCCCTGAACGATCGGACTCTGCTTCACTATACACAAGTTCGTCTTCGATGGATCGACTTCTACGCCCCGAGAGATTTGAAACGGAGCCTAACCTGAGTACATCTGCAGAGGAGTGGACACACTGGCATAAGACATTCATAAATTTCCTCAAGAGGTCTAATGTTTCATCTGTAGACAGGTTGGATCTGCTTATCAACTATATTTCTTCATCAGTCTACGAATATATAAGCGATTGTGATTCATTCGATGATGCAATTAACTTACTCTGTTCAATTTATGTGAAACCCAAAAATGATGTATTTGCAAGATATACTTCATCTACTCGCCGCCAACAAGCAGGTGAGACGATTCATCAATATTTGCAAGTATTGAAACAATTGAGCAAAGATTGCAACTTCAGGACAGTAAGTGCTGACCAGAATCGAGATGAATTCATCAGAGACGCATTTATCAGCGGATTAAATTCTTCTCAAATACGACAACGTTTATTGGAAAATTGTACACTCAATTTAGAAGAAGCATTTTCTCAATCTAGAGCATTAGAGATGGCTCAATATCAATCAGAAATTTATACTGGCCCCTCCTCAAATATAAATGCTGCTTTCAACGTCAAAGAAGTGAATGGGGATATTTCATCTTCAATCCAGCAATACAAATGTTACTTTTGTGGAAATCCACGACATCCCAGAGAAGTATGTCCTGCAAAGAACTCTATCTGCAACTCCTGTGGCAAAAAGGGTCATTTTGCTAAAGTGTGTAAATCTGTGAACTATACACACAAACGTGCTACTACCGCTACAATATTAGCAGGTATCTCAGCCACATCGACACCTAGTTCCCTATCGAAAGCCATTGTTCGAATTTCTGTGAACAATATTGAAACACATGCTTTGATTGATACCGGAAGCACAGAAAGTTTCTTGAGCGAAAGGTTTGTGGCCACCCACAAATTGATCTTATTACCTGCAGAAGGAAGTGTTGTCATGGCTTCTACGACACTAGCTACAAAAATATTAGGATATTGTATCATTACTTTATTTGTACTGGATCATAAATATGAAAAAATCAAACTTTCAGTATTGCCAGAATTATGTGTGGATGTTATAATTGGTCAGGATATAATGAATAATCATGACAATGTGAATTTTTCGTTCGGTGGACCTAGGACATCACTGTCCATTTGTAGCTTGGTAGTTGCAAACATAAAACCTTCAAATCTATTTTCAAATCTATCAGCAGACTGTAAACCGATATCAATCAAGTCAAGGCGTTATTCCGAAGCTGATTATAACTTTATCAAAGAAGAAACAGAAAAACTTCTATCGGATGGTATAATAGAATATAGTTATTCTCCATGGCGAGCCCAGCCTCTAGTCACAGTCAATGAAACTCATAGAAAGCGAATGGTCATCGATTACTCCCAAACTATCAATAAGTTCACCCTACTTGATGCTTATCCATTACCGAAAATTGAAGATATCGTACAAAAAGTATCGAAATATGCAGTTTTCAGTACTATAGATCTGAAAAGCGCCTATCATCAAATTCCCATACGAGAAGAGGATAAGGCATTCACTGCCTTCGAAGCTGCTGGAAGATTATATCAGTTTACGAGAATACCGTTTGGAGTTACGAATGGTGTTGCGTGTTTTCAGCGTGCTATTGATGATATAATAGAGAAAGAAAATTTAGAAGACACTTTTTCTTATTTGGACGATGTTACAATATGTGGACGGAATCAAGCAGATCACGATAAAAACCTAAGGAAATTCATGGATGTTGCTGAAAAATACAATTTGACCTTGAACAGAGAGAAAAGTCAGTTTTCCATCAAAACTATCAATATTTTAGGATATACCATAGAAAATAAAACAATCAGACCTGATCCTGAAAGATTGAGACCATTACTGGAACTACCTACTCCTCAAAATCTACCTAGTCTACGTAGAATTATTGGAATGTTCTCACATTATTCAAAATGGGTAGCTAGATTCTCTGATAAAATTCGACCATTGGTTCAAACAACACATTTTCCAATGTCTTCTGATGCTATGTTAGCTTTTAGGAACCTAAAAGAAGATATTGCTAAGTCTACAATTTCTTCAATCGATGATAAAATACCATTCGTCATAGAAACAGATGCTTCTGATTATGGAATCAGTGCAGTTCTGTCCCAGGGTGGACAACCTGTTGCATTCTTTTCGAGAACACTCAATCATACAGAACAGAACCATTCATCGATAGAGAAGGAAGCATATGCCATTGTCGAAGCAATTAGGAAATGGAGGCACTTCCTGATTGGCAGGCCATTCACTCTCATAACAGATCAAAAATCAGTTTCATTTATGTTTCACAATCATCACCATGGTGAAATTAAAAATGAGAAGATAATGCGCTGGCGTTTGGAATTATCCTGTTTCAAGTATGACATCATCTACAGACCTGGAAGGAGTAATACCGTTGCTGATGCATTCTCCCGTCTGAATACTATTTCTAAAGGAACGGATGATTTGATTCAATTTCATAATACATTGTGCCATCCAGGGGTCACACGGATGTATCACTGGGTGAGATCAAAGAATATGCCTTATTCGGTGGAAGATGTTAGAAAAATAACAAATAACTGTAGAGTTTGTGCCGAGGTGAAACCACAATTTAACAAATTCAAAGGAACTCTTATCAAAGCAACTGCACCATTTGAAAGATTGAATATTGATTTCAAAGGACCTCTGCCGTCTGCCACAAGCAACCGATATCTGCTAACTATAGTTGATGAGTATTCACGATTTCCCTTCGCTTTCCCTTGTCGTGATATGCTATCTTCAACTGTAATAGAGAAACTCAAGAGACTATTTTCTATTTTTGGTATTCCGTCGTATATCCATTCAGATCGAGGAGCATCATTAGTATCTCAAGAAGTGAAGGAATTTCTCAATTCTCATAGCATTTCTACGAGTCGTACAACTCCTTACAACCCCCAAGGAAATGGGCAAGTTGAACGATATAATGCAATCAATTGGCAAACTGTTAATCTAGCACTAAATTCGAGAGAACTCAATATCAAACAATGGGAAATAGTATTGGACGATGCTCTTCACTGTATTCGATCTTTGCTTTGCACATCCATCAACTGCAGTCCACATGAAAGGATGTTCAATCATCTCCGAAGATCATCTAATGGATGTTCGTTGCCAACCTGGTTGTCGAATCCTGGTGTTGTGCTCATGAAGAGACATAATAGAAACAGTAAATATGAACCCCTAATAGAAAAAGTTGAATTGATTGAAGCCAATCCAGGTTATGCGCATATACGTTTGACAGATGGGAGAGAAACAACTGTTTCCATCAGAGACCTAGCCCCTTATCCTCACCTGGAGGAAACAGTAAACGAAGGACGAAGTAGCGAAAATATTGAAGATGTTGAACGAGTAGATGACACAGTAACTAGAGAAAATGATGAAGAATATAGGGTAGTTGAAAAAATGACTCAGCGACCCACTAGAGCAAAGCATCCTCGTAAGTATTTGCAAGACTACGTGCAGTGATAATGAAGGAGGGAAGAATGTGATGATACTGTATGTGTTATCCAGTTACTTCACTCTGTATCATTGAGATTTTGATTATGTCAATAACTGTTGTCATTAGTTGTCAGTATTCCTGATTTGTATTCTGCTAATAAAAGCCTAGAATCTGGTTTATAAAGGTATCCTTACAGAAATATGCCTGCTCAGGTAACCTACAGACATCAACATCCAAAATGTTTTGTTTTCTTTTGCTTTTCTTAAAGTTCCTATTTTCAGATATTTCATATCAATTGCAACAAACTGAGAACATAAATAATTGATAATTGAATAATTGAATTCATTTTCAGTTTCAAGGCATTTGACCTCAAATTCCAACAACATTTTCGCCTGCGGCGCATTTTTATCTTACAAAATTTTTGTCGCAATTTTCTGACCCTCTTCCTGGTGAACACTGTAATCTAGTGGTCACTCTAGAAGACAACGAATTCTCAATTTGAAGGCATTTGACCTAGAACCCCAAAAATATTTACCATGCGGCGCATTTTTCACATTTCGAATTTTTCTCTCAGCTTCTTGAATCCCTCTGGTATTCACTAAAATGACGCCCCTGGACCAAAAAAAAAATGAATCATCGATTGAACATCAGCAGTCCCAACTACACCGAGGCAAATATCCATCACCTGTTATACGAAACTGTATATCCTTAATAGGCGCCAGCCCTTTTCACTATAATCAAGTCCGTCATTTCGAAAAAATCATATTACTGTGAAAAAACACTTATATGAGAATGACGCTCATATAGGGATTGAATGATTAGCATTTCAATATTAAATAGTGATATTATAAAAATGAAATAAATGATACTCTTGGCAATATACTTCGCTGTTTATTCAATAGTCAAATAATTGACATCGCAATATTAGGGTGATTAATTTTTTTTTCAGGAAAATGAAGTCGGTTCAAGATAGGCGAGAAATATTGAAGACATATCTAGTTAGTATATATATACCTAAACCCAAGTAGGATTTTATGATGAATTTAGAGCATTGAAGTGCATCACAAGGGCGAGATACTCAGTACAAAATATCTCAATTTGCCTACGATGAAAATGCTTCCAATTTGGAGTATTTGTTCTTCTTGTCACCACATTGGATTAGTAGTCAACATAGTTGCCAAAAATTCACAAGGTGGCGTCAGGTTAGGTTCACGAATTAGGAAATGGAAACGAGAAACTTTCATTTCTTCTTATGAACTATTGACTAGAATTCTTGTGAATTTTGAAGCAAATAAAATTATACGAATCAAATACATAAACACCGTGTTCAAGTAACTGTGTGTATCTAAGCTCCTGCCACTATAGTGAATAGTGAGGTAGTTCAAAAATACAAAATTTCATCCAAATTGGAAGAATTTCCGATACTCTACCGATTTATCGTGAAAACACTATAACGCCCTGATGCAGTTCAACTTCCTGTAGTTCCCCAACGATTCGCTGTAAGAAGGGTTGACGAGCTGCTGCGGGCTATATCCTCACATATCAGGTATCTGTAGACGACTAACGATTCTGATGAAACAAGTGTTCATAAGGGACTGAGATGACTCATTGTGGAAAACGAGTATGACATAGATGGTAAATGAGAAGAAGGAATGGATGATAGATGTACAAATTCCATCTTCCAACAATAATCTTGTTTCATTTCAAATCTATGAGGTAACCATCTCAAAACAAAGAGCGATTTGAAATGGTGACCAATTCAACGTTGAAAACGTTGACTTCTTACTTCATTAAATGCCATTTCATGGTATAAATGTTTTATATAGGGTGGTTTTGAAAAGAGACTATTAAATTTGTTTTTTTCTAGGTTTAACTGTTCTACAAAGGCTCTAATTATGGACGGCTTGCAAGATGCGAATGTTTTTGTGAACAACTACAGCTATTATTTTCAGGAGAACCATATCTCGGAAACGGTGATCGTTGAATTGACATAGATGATATTGTCCACCTCAGAATTGTATAAGGACCATTTTAAATATGCAGCTTGCTCACAATGTCTTCAAATGTTGATCAAACTTTCATACGATCTTCATCAGAGGTAAATATAAATAACTTATAGGTATGTGATGGAAATAACTTAAATAACTTTTTGGTCAAAGTTACTTTTTAAAAAGATTTATTTTATGTAAAATAACTAACTTTTTGGTCAAAGTTACTTTTTAAAAAGATTTATTTTATGTCATACAAAAGCAACTGAACAATTCGGATTCCAATTCTAGACTAAGGGAAACATGTGAGAAATACAGTGTCACGGGCTCTAACTGATTCTAGGAAATATGTTGATCTTGCATTATCAGGCGTCCGATTTCGGTGATGTGTGTGGTTTCCGTAGTCGGCTATGATTCTCACGGGAATATAACTTGTATATAGAGTGTCATTCAAGAATATTATTCTTTTTGTGACGAGAAAAAAGTTTGAAATTCTATCTCAGTTGACAGGTTAAAGAGTGACACTTTTCATAAATAACTTCTTCCCACTAGAAGAAGTGACTACTTTTATACTGGATATATGTCATATAATTATATACACTGTTGATGATTTTTGTTTTGCTATAGTTCCGAAAAATAAGCTAATAACACCGTCCTGAAAAAAAAACTTTTTACCTTTCTTTCGACTTCGCGGTTACGTAAATTTCTAAACAACCACTGATATCGCAATTTTTCAAAATCAAATCACGAAATGATGATCTAGTTGCCTGCAGAAAGATGCCTGCAACGCATGTGTCATTCCTGTTAAAAACTTCAAATTCCACTTCGATAATTTTTTGATTTCACTATTGATTCGTCCTTCTGCCTGTCAAAGAATAGAATATTGTATAATACACGGGAAGAATATTAGATGTGATAGCTCACGGTTTTTTTTCACTTCAACTGTTAACTTGTTTTGACCTGTTGAACTCGAATATGAATTGCAATATGATCAATTCCGAAATGGTTGCTTTCACAGGATGTTTCGAAATCAAATAGAGAAATCTTAACCACAGATTCAGGAAACAAAAATAGTGAAAATGAAAGAGGGCCCGAAATGATGGTTCTTTGTGAATATTTCCGGAACCCTTCGTGTTGAGATAAGTGAATTTTGTAGATGTATATTACTCTTCATGCCCGATTCAAAAATGTTGCTAGGGGCATAGCCTCCAACTCTTTTTTCATGCAATTTTCGGCAAGTTGACTAGGAAATATGGAGATAATAATATTTTTACCCGAAAATGATACTCCTGTTCAGTTTCGATGGCACCCACCATTTTCGAGATCAATCGATTTCAAAATTTTGCTGCGTTATAGGAATAGTACTATTTTTCAATAGGGTACCAACTACAATATTTTTGAAATATTTCTTTCCATTGTTCCTCTCATATTTTGAGTCAAACATCACGAGTAGATGATGCAGAAAGGGTATTTTTCTACAACCGCTTAACAAAGTGGCCTTTGACGCTTTCAAATTCCAACACAAATTTGACGTTTTCCCAGAAATGTCATTCTTTGACAGCATTTGCACTCATGAGCGGAAATATTGAAAAAACGCTCGCACATCGCTGTAACCTATACCTTTCTATTCTTGAAAACCTCCAATTCTTCCATGATGGAAAATAGTGACAATGAACTATCAAACATACCTCCTGATATAGCAGAAAGTGCAAAAGTTTGAATCTTTTACCGCAGAAATCAAGGAAGAAATATGAATTACAATATGATACATTCATAAAATGTTGCAACTCCAAGAAGGTGAATGAGTATTCAGAAAACGTTTTACTGGCTTATTTTGGTGAAAAATCGAAGACTTTGAAGTCATCAACTATTTGGTCTATATATTCGATGATACGTATACATGCTTGAATGTTGAAAATAATATCTAAATCAATAAGTATCCGAAACTCATCGCATATCTCAAAAAACAATCTATCGGATATAAAGCAGAAAATCTAAAACATTCACCGCAGAAGATATATACCAACAAATTTCTACAAGCTCTCGATGAAGAATATCTGTTAATGAAGGTAAATTATATTCTATATCTATCTATCTATCTATCTATATATCTATTTATATATCAGAAGAACAGTGTATCTTTATTTTATTGCATCAATGAGTTATGTTCAATTTGATTGCATAGTTTATTGTACTATGGCTCAGAATTCTGAAGCGCAGGTTGCCACGCTGGTGGTCTGAGTTCAATTCTCGGTTGGCCCGACATTTTTTTCTCTGACTTGTCAGTTATTTTGAGTTTTTTTTGTTTTTGTTGGACATTTGGGATAATGGATGAGAAATATTTCAATCGCTCATACTTTCAGGGCTGCTATTTCCAAAAGCTGCGTTTGTAGAAAAAGTCTTGTGTGTATTTCGAGCACAAAGTGTCATTGCCGCTCTCCAAAGATTACCGCGCTCTGCTCCGCATCGCGCGGTAACTTTCTTTGTCGAGCGACAATCCATCACTTTGCGCTCTAAATACACAAATAGCTATTTTCATCGAAATATAATTTTTGGGAAGATTTGGAAACCTATCATATATTTTTGTTACGCAGCACACTTTTGAGATCGATTCACCTTGAAAATGGTGAGTGCTATTGAAACTGAAATGCAGTATCATTTCTGAGTAAAAATGATAATATTCCCATAATCGGTCAAACGGACAAGAATTGCATGAAAAAAAATTTGGGGAAAGAAATGCCCGTAGCTTCATCTATTTTCTACGCCTCTGATAAAAATTCTAGGAAATTCTCAACATTTTCAAATCGACCATGCAAAGTGATATACATTCACAAAATTTCGTTATCTGAACACAGTGAGCATTGATATGGGTATATTTACAAAAAACCTCTCAGATGGCTATAACTCCTCAGGGAGCCATTTCTGGGCCCTCGTTCATATATATAAACTTTTCGTACTATTATGTAACTGTACCAAATTTTAGGATAATCCGTTTACGAATGCAGAAGTTACAGGGGTGGCCGGATACCCTGTGTCACCCCGTATATTTTTTATACTCGCGAAAAGTCCATTTGTATTTTATTTCTTATCATTGCGTGTAAGTCTTTGCTTTCCAGTTTATTCTGTTCATATTCCATATTCAAGAATGTTTAGCCTAGAAGAAAAAAATTACATTCGCGGAAGATTGGCTAATTCGAAAAACTAGTTTTCCGACGACTTTCTTGAAAAACGTATTATCTCGCACTATGAAACAGCACGACATGATACTTATTTCGCACTAGTGCGTAATATCACATTTCGCAATAGTGCGAAATGAAAATATTCGCCAAAGCACAAATCTCATATTGAATGGCGAATACACCTACTCAAATTTGTACTAAAATCATATAGGCAGCTATGACAATGACAAATCTACAAATCAGTTGATGACAGTGTCAGTTTCTACACATTGTAATAGTACTGAGTTCAAATTCAATTCATTCACATAATATTATTGATTAGGTGAATATCTACTTATAAGTTGTTTAACGTTTTCTTGATTCTGGAAATAAAAATGGAATTTTCTTCCGACGATGGAATGTTAGATTCTACTCTCCTAAAAATCCAGGAATTAGCAATCGGAACGACCAAAGGATTGTTTCTAGAAAAATCAAAACACAAGTATGATTTGGTATATAATAATTTCATTGCATGGAAAGAAAAAGAATATGCGGAAAGTTTCTCCGAGGTAGTTTTATTGGCATAGGTACATTGGGAAATTGGAAAATAAGTTAGTAAGTCAAATACTCTCTCGTCGATTCATTTCATGATAAGAACATCATTGATCGCTCAACGTGATGTGAACATTGGAAATGACCTGAAATTGAAAGCGGAACAGAGAAGCTGATCAGTCGGGTATGAACCGAAAAAATCAGGAACTGCTCCGGATGAGAGATATCTGTTAATCAGGTAGGTCGTCGAAAAAGTATAGTCTAAAACTCGTGCGGAAACTGGTTATAACATACCCATGTGAAATAATTGATTTTTCGTACTAGTTTTGCAATATACTATTCAAGTTTAGAATTCCCCCATATACCTATCTATTGTATCATATTTCAGTCGCTGAACTATTCATTGAAAAATAATCATTATCACAAAAACTCAACCTCCTATGTTTTTGTTCACTTCCCAATTCAACATAGGATTAATCATACTATCAATACCCATTAGTGGATTTATGATTATATAAACTAATGATATTGATGCGGATATGTGATGGATGATGTTCATGATATTCAGAATTCAGATGTCATATACTTTGTCATATTATGGATATTATTATATCATGACTATACGCCATTATTCACGAAATTCATATCGTGTAATCAAATTATCACCTAGTATAACATTGCAAACACAACTCATTAGAGTTCACAGTGGTGTTTGCACAAATAATTGATAATTGATGTGATTCATACAGGGTGGTTGTTTCGAATTCAATACAAGCGCCTATCATTTATCACATCGGTCTTCTATATTTTTCAAACTGAAAACTGATTCCTGTATGAGAAATAAAGAATCTAAAACAGAGAGATTCTAGGTGGATTTCGTGAATTAAAAGTCAGATGATGGAAAACAAACTGTTTCGTCTTGCCAAGCCTGAAGGGTTTTCAGTGAATGCTAGCGAACAGTGTAATTCACTAACGATAATGCCACCTGGCCATTGAATGTATCTTTGGGAGCTATCTCGCTCCATCGGATATTATCTTTGGATCAGTTTGAGTCGCAGCACATTTGGGTATTCGCTAAGGAGACATTTTGTCCTTTCATTCGCATTTCGTTTCAACTTGTTATCATATGACGAAAGTATGTCTAGAATAAAGGCAGCAAATAAATCGCTGTGTCATGGATTAGGCCCAGACTGGGAAGTGACAAAGATGGGTTCCTAAGATCTTTCATTCAATTGGTATCAGATGGCATGATTTTTGTTTTAATATCGAATCGTGAAATTTGGTGCAAATAATCGCACAGGACAGTGCGATTTTCCAATCAATTCGATCAGGATAGTGAACGATACCCAGATAAAAAGGATTTCTTCGATCAAATGGATCCATCTTATTGAAATTGAATTGTTTCGATATGAATTTGCTCAACAAAAAAGTATATTTCTTCATTCAAGAAAACCGCGCCCACAAGTGACATACATTCCGATTCATATTGGTTCATGAAAATCTCTGCTTGTCTAGAAGACTTGCAGTGACGGATATACAGCGGTACGCCTGCACCCATTCGACTCTTCAGTCGTTACCCGTCATTCATTATTGCCGCTGATGTTTCTTCTGAAGACGGTGCAGAGCACCTTTGTTTTCCGATGATGAATTGTTCCAGAATCAAGTGTGCTGAGTCATGGATAGAAGTGGTGTGGTATCATCCTCACAGCAATGCGGTATTCTACATTTGAGGACAATCTGCGGGGGTTAGAACTTTGTATCATAGTTGTACCTAGTGAGGTGTTTTTTCTTCTCATTCCCTCGGAAACATGCTAAAAACCTTGATATCAATAATACCTGAAACCATAACTACACATCAATGTCAACGCATATGGCCAGTCGCATTCATTCGATGAACGCACCAATAGGTATTATACGTATACCTATTAGTGCGAGGTATTTGTCCATTATTTGTATATTTTTCACTCGATTCCTGATTAGAATTATTGAACCAAAAATGTTATGTCTTCTTCTTTCGTGTTTCTCCATACCCAATAACAATTTTTATACATGTCCTTATGTCAAACGCAGTATTTCTTGCAAACAGAAACAATCTGGTTGTCTTGAGATTTTGAAAATGTTGATTTTTCTGAGGCAAGTTCTATAGGTATACGGTAAATGTTTCCCATTCAACAAGCCACTGAGCAAAACACACATAAAATTTTCCAATTGATGATTTTCCTATTTTGTCTAGTACAGCACAGTGACATTCTGGGGAAGAAGACGAGGACAAAAATCTAGAAAATTGAATATTCCACCTCCTAGATCGAGCTTCACATAGTATTTGATGATTTTACTACATGTATATGTTCTTATTTTTGTTATGTTATGATACGATGACTAGGTTTTGATAATGGAACTTCTTGTTAACCAACTGTTAGAATCAATTTCATTTGATACTCAATAATACTCAATTATAGTCTTGAAGTATGCTATATTTTGATTTCAATAGCACCGAATAACCATAATTCACTGGTCTAGAGTTCCAAGGGTATACGCGATATAACATATAAGGAACCTTAGACCAGTGAATAATGGTTATTCACCGCTATTATTTACTGGCGTGGAAAATGGCTATCGTTTTGCTTGAGGAAATATAACAGTCGTGGACAAATAATTAATTCAACTGGTATCATCAATATTCATTTTTTTCAATGTCAAATGAGTTATGATAAAACAGTTGGTAAAAATAAATTATATATCAAAAACAATGAAAGTCGTAGACAAAGTACATTATTACACTCGCATACAATGAGCTTTCATTGACTCAGTTTGATTATATACCACCGTATACCACTCGCTATGCTCGTGACATAAACTCAACCTTCGTGAATAATAGCCCTCATTATATGCTTGTTGAAGAAAATTCTATTATCCACGACTGTTGTATGCAATATTCATAATGCATGTACTTACTCAAGCAAAACGGTGGCAATTTTCCACACCAGTGGATAATAGCTGTGAATAACTATAATTCACTGGTCTAGCTAGAGTTCATATAGGATACACGATATAACATATATTGAATATTGAACTGTTCAATTCATCTTTATGTTCTTTTTTCATAATCCTTATCTTTTTATTCGTTTTTGCTTTCTATATTTTTTTTGTGTTGGTCTTCTTCATGGATATAATAATATGTACGTGCTCTGTATTTTCATACTTTCTTTTTGTGAATTGTATAATTGGCTTGTCCGTTGATAAATAGATAAATGGATAAATAAATAAATATAAGGAATTATATACCATTGAATAATGGTTATTCACCGCTATCATTAACTGATGTGAAAAATGACCATCGTTTTGCTCAAGGAAATATAACAGTAGTGGACAAATCATCAATATAATCTGCTATTTTTAGTTCTGTCTGTAGGTTGATCATTTGATTTTTTGGGATTTTTTCTCCTCGTTTCTGGAGAATAAAAATATGCGTATTATTTCAATATATTTGTAGTAGCAAAAATCATCTGATTTGTCCCACTACAAATATATCGAAATATGATAAAACAGTTATTAAAGATAAAATCAAATATCAAAAACATTAGTAGTCGTGGACAAAGTAAAGTATTCTACCCGCATATGATGAGCTATCATCCAATAATATGCTCCCGTAGACAACATACAGGAAATAGAACTATACTAGCACCATCACTCCAAGGATATTTCACTCCACCGGAAGGATGATTTGATCCATTCTTCACGTCAGCGCGTTGGCTCAGCTTCAGAGATAACAGCGTCTGCGATTTTAGAACTCCACAGACCACTTGAAATATGCATAAACTTCAGTCGACGTGATCGCGTTGCCTTAGAAGTGTTTACATTTCAGTATGGGGATTGAGCCATCGTCAGATACAAATGCAATCAGGCAATCTTGTAATATTTTGAGGCTCTCTCGGTGCCGTCATCTCGATTTTTGGGGTGAAATGGATGAAACACAATAAAAATACACATATTGAAGTCATTCCATGATATATCGTAATTCTCGAATGAAATCGAAGCAATAATTTCTTGAAGAGGAATATACACTGATATATTTAGGCACACAAAAAATGTATATACGGGGTGTTTTCGAAATAAGTATATATATTCAGCACACCGATATGAAACTGTCTACACCGAGAGAAATATCTATTAGCTGTTATACGAAATTGTATAATCATTAAAAGATTTCTGAATTGAATAGGCGCCAGCATAGTTCCCATTTCACTGTGATCACGTTCACCATTTCAAGAAAATCATACAACTGTGAAATATCACTTATATGAGAATGAAATGACACTCATATAGGGGTCAAATGACTAGCATTTCAATGCTATACGCGATGATATTATAAAAATGAGAAGATACTCATATAAATTTGACTTGTTTTCACTTTGATAGTCAAATAAAAAGCATTTCAATATTGAATAGTGATATTATAAAAATGAAATAATACTCATATCAATATAATTTGCTTTCAATTTCATAATCAAATGATCGCATGGTATTTCAGTATTAGGATGATTAATTTTTCTCCATATATACTTGGTTTATATACTTACCCCCAAGTGAAGTTTTTTCAAGGAACTACAGGGCATTGAAGTGCATCATAAGGACGATATACTCAGTTAACAATATCTCAGATTGTGTAGGACAAAAATGCTTCCAATTTGGACTATTTGTTCTCATTGTCAGTGCATTGGATTATTAGTTAACATAGTGGCCGAAAATGTAATTACACAGTATCGTCAGTAAATTAGAGTTCACAGTCTCAGATTTCGTTCTATTTCATTTACCGTTATTGCCACTTGAGCATTACAAAAGAGCGTTGAGAGACTTGTCTAACGACGTTTTCGAGATCCCCATGATAGTAATCATTAATCTTGGACACAATGTATACGCAATACAATCTATCACCGATAAAACTGTTCAAATCCAAGCTTTTGCCACTTGATGAATGGTGAGGTGAGTTAAAAAAATGAAAGTTTTTTCAATTTGGAAGATACATACATTCACCGATATATCGTGAAAACACTAAAACGCCCAGAGGCAGTTCAACATCCTGTAGTTCCTCAACAAATCTTGGGGGATATATGAACAAATATGTCCCTAATATTTCTAGAAGATCTCTCAACCACTTCACTTCTTCGAAAAAAAAATATCACTATGCAAGAAGAGTTCACAAGCTGCCGCTAGCTAATATGTCCTTTCATATCAGGAATACGGAGACGACTAACGATTCTCATTGAACAAGTATTCATAGGTGAGTGAGATGACTCATTGAGGCAAACGAGTATGACAAAGATGGAAAATGATAGAAGGGATGAAATTAAATGATAATTGTATAACTGTAAAATGACATATTTTAGGATTTGGATGATAATCTTCAAATTTCCATCTTTTAACTATAATCTTGTCTCATTCCGAATCTGAAAGATAACCTTTTCGAAACAAAAAGAGTAATTTGAGTGGGTGACCTGTTTCACGTTGAAAACGTGAACTTTTCACGTTCATCAGATGACATTTCGTGGTTAAAATGTTTCATTTGGCGGTTATAAGAAGTTTTCAAATAGAGACATGTATATAACTGGACTTTTTCCGGTGTAACGAATTTACCGACGATATCAAATTTTTTCTAATTCTTGTAATTAACAGGAAATTTCAGTCCGAAAATTGAACAAAAACCGTGGAAATAATCAAGTACGCCAGTTTGAAACAATTTGAATGATTGAACTCCGCGTGATTGTTCCTTCCACACGAACATCAGAACAGAGTTGGAGATATGCTACTGTGTAGAACTTTGGGTGGAAAAAGGGATCTGATGACCTCAATTTTTTTCTTGATCCCTATATGTTTTCATTGGTGCTATTTGATAGTATATGTCGAGTTTCCTTAGGGTTTGGAATATTTGCACTTATTTCAATGCCACTCTGTATGTATATGAAGAAATACATTGAGAATTCGCATTCCCCATGTGATTGAAATATCAATTCTTTCTCGGTTCATTCGACAGAAAACAACTACTTCCCTGGCTATATGCCACGGCGAACATTGAACTTTATGTATTGAACACACACGATAAGAATTTGAAAAAAAAAATCTCCTGAAGTAGAGAATTTGCATTCTCCTTCATATTAAGATATGCACATAATATCATTCTGAATATTCAACAGGAAACAACTACTTTCTTGGCAATTTGCCACGTCGAATATTGAATTATATCTGTTGAATATCCTAAAGGAAGCATGAAGAATCAAAATCCTTTGAACTTGAGAATTGACATTATCTCTCTAATCGAATAAAATAATATGATGTATTATGATATAAAAATACAGTGTAACTCACGGTCCATGGTACGTTAGACGTTTACGGAGAACGGGACATAGGGAGGTGCAGAATTCAGAATCTTGATCACCCGGTATATGTCCCAATTAAATATCAGTAGATAGTTAATCAAAAGTTGAGATGGGGACATGTGAGCCGTTTTGACCAATAATGAATAGTTTCGACAAAAAAAATTGCTAAAGTTGAAAAATGTCGATTTTTCACACCCTATATCTCTGTAATCATTTCCGCTAGACCCCAAGTGTGATGCATCGATGAAATCAGCTTTCCAGAGAGAATCCGAAAATGCAATAAAATACAGGGTGTTCCGTATGAAATAACAAAGTTGTTGCTACATTTCGATAGAAGCGGCAACGCCGCAGAGCTGAAAATATTTTAGATCGAAAGACCAAGAGCAACTACGTGAGTAATCAAAGTTTCAGAATGATCCTATGTCCCGTTCTCCATAAACGTCTAACGTACCATCGACCGTGAGTTACCCTGTATAACTAACCATTATGTTCAGTATTGGAATGAAAAATGAAATGTATACTCCTATACATTCTCCAAGTGAACTTGTATGAACACTGATCTTGATGAGCTTGAAACTTCCGAAAAAATCATTCTCATCAGTGATATGAGAATTATATCTTTCACAAACAGGTTATATGACTTCATTCGAGTAAAACTCATTTCGGATATCAAATCCCCATCAGTAACCTGAAGTCCAGTTGTTCTTTCAGCCATTCTTCATGATGTACACAATTCTCATCTCCCTATAAAATAACTAAAACTATAACGAACTGACGTCTGAGGATTATAATTTGTTGACATAACCATAAAAAATACTTCTTATTCAGAATGGGTGATTCCCGTTTTTTTTATTGAAGTGATGTGAACTGGATGCGACAAAATTGGAAGACACCAAGATTTTATTCTATAGGAAATATTCTGTATTGTGTTCATGAAAAATCCAGGGGTGACAGAATGGATGACATTGTATGTAGTGACTGGCGCCTATTTTACTAAACGTTTGGTATTCACTACCAACTTTTTTTCTGAGTCCGAAATTCAATGTAATCTGAATATCATTGACGAAGATAACAGATATACCTTTGCTTCAAAATATACTCCATCATGAGCTCCATGAAGATTCGAGTTTTGGCCACGGTAGGAGAAACATGGCGTCTCCAGGCCTAGTCAGGTTGATGTGTGTGAAGTACATAATTTTCTAATTACCTGATCTGGATTGAAATCCAATATTTTATGTGAAGTTTATTAAGTGTGTGTGAGAAATATCAGGCTCTTTTATCTCTACGCCGGTATAGAGGCCGGATGATGACGGATTCATCGGATAAGGGGGCCATACTTGAAGTCAAATGTGCTCCATTATTTCTAAGCCAGTAATCAGGTCGGATCAGCAACGGATTTGCTGGATAAGAGGAGTACATACGATCAAATCTTATGAACACTGATAACTCGGCTTCGGACCATTATGATAGACAATTGGTCTCTTATGTGGCGAGTCGAGTGATATTATCATAACATAACCAAATATTCAATTGTTGAAGTATTCATCATTGTTTTTGCATTCTTGAAAAAATTAATTACCTGATCTGGAGAAATTGTTACCGAAGGGAGACAAAAATCCAATGAACCCAAAGAGAAGAAGAAGAAGGAGCTCCATTGATGAATCAATTCACTTATTCTGGGACATATGCTCTTGACGTTTGCGGTTAATAACCTTCACATTTTTGTTTCAACATTGCACGCTATTTTTAGGTCCTACCTCTCTATCGTTGATGAAGTTGTTATCATTGAGTATGCTTCTGAAAACAAGATAGATATATTTCACGACGATGATGATTCATATTGCTTAGAGAGTTTTGTGAAATAAGCGAGGACAATTTCCGAGAACGAATGTGCCTGATTCAAGTTTCGCCAATTCATGAACTACGCGTATGCCTTCGAATATGTTTTTCTTGATTCTTTCAGCATTGAGTGCTACTGTTTTTGCCGTTTTTCTTATATCAGGTGGTGAACAGATCTCATTATTCTCCCCATCATTGTGCTCCCAATCACAACTATTCATTTTATATTTAGAACGTGACAAATCCAATAAGAAAAAACAACAGTCAATCTGAAGACATTCGCTCAAGTCATGCCGTGCCACGGCGAATGAAGCAGAGCCTGCTTGAGAAATTAGCTTGATAGATTTGCTGTTTTGTCATTAGGAGATACCTCTGAGTTTCCGTGGATCCTGGAAACCATATCCATTCATCAATCACGAACCAGTATGTAATCAATGTTAAACACCTCAATCCTAGAGAAAACATCTGATTTTTCCCGGTACAACGTTATAATGTAACGTGATACAATAATCATAATGTCAGAAACTCAAACTGATACTTCCTAACTTTTTAGTTGTGAGTTATATAACATAATGAAGTAATGAAAATGTTTCAAAATTCAAGGTATTTCTGGGATCGTCTTTCGGCTTTGGTAGTGATCAAATATCGATCACGTGCTTTGAGAGTCGAGTAAATAATGTATGTATAGGTACAAAATATTTTTGATTATTTCATCTTCAATATTAGATGTGAAGTTTGATAAATGTGTGTGAAATTCATCAGACCCCTTCAAGTCTATCAAAACTTGTGCCTGATAGTAAACTCAGATATGAATCATCGCATAACCTTAAATACTTCAAAATTTCTCTTTCATATGCTTATTGAGTAATATGTCAATAGAAAACCTTTTTTACAAATAAAAGTCGTTGAACTGATCATGATGACCTTTTTTGTTACTGAATATTTCCATTTGAATTCATTCAGTAGCATATTCAAAGGTATTATATTTCTATTAATGAGAATCGAGGATAAGGCGTGACTTTGTACCATTTTCCTAAGGGTTCCTGTGGAGTATATCTCCTCAAGACTGGCTGAGGAAGCTCTATACCCTCTTTCTGGTGCACTCCGATTATTTTTTGACCCTTCTCTGGTGATTTACTTTTGTGAGGCTCTCTATTTTGATGAGTCCCTGCGTTAAGTATGGTGAAGTGATTTATGTGTTGGACATTGGTATCCTGTGAGTTTATTGTCACAATTCCACCCTGTATATGGTATGATGTCATTTCTGTTACTTTCCCATACACGATATTCACCAGACCTGTATAATGAGTGCAGAAAACCTATTTTCTTAATGAATTTGCATTATTTTCAAATCTTTTCAAATAGTTCGGTTATTGAATTGTTGGCATTGCTAATTATTCACGACTGAGAGAACTAGTCGTTATTTGTCTCAAATGATAGGAGTGAAGAAGAGCATAGATCACCGTCGCTATGAGAGCACGGGAGTGAGACACTAGCTTTGTGTCCATAGTTATATTCTATGCATTCTCATCCTGAGCTGTTATGTTTTGTATTCGCGAGAATCACGAAGTGTGCGGCCTCTTATAGCTAACTTCTCTCTTCTTGCGAGTGTTAACAACAATGACAACAAATATGGCGACCACTGTTTTGAGTGAATTTTGATAATTTTTCTCTGAGGTTCACTTTGTGTCTGGGTGCTGGTAATTGCGTTCATTGGTGATTCTCCATAAATACATGAATTTCAAGGCACCAAAAAAGAAATTGAATGATAATAATAAAATGAGAATTTCATTAGTTAGTTCCAAATAATAGTGAAATAATAGAGAACATGGAATCAATCAATCAAAGTGATGTTATAGAAAATCATTCTGGACCTATTGAAAATGATGATGATGATGATGATGATGATGATGATATCTCAGACGATATGCCCAGGTAGAACACTAATATTGGTTCAATATTAAGTCAATAAATGAATGTTGGGAAAATATTAATTTTAATTATTGGGTCAATAAATCAATGTGAACATTCTGGAATCTTGGTGCTATGTTGAATTTCAATCTTGTTTCTATATGCTCTATCCAATATCGGGTTAATATTCGTATACAAGATTGGACAAATATATGATGCCAACTTATAGAAAACTGGTTTCTTTTAATTTTCATATGTGAAATCGATATTGAATTCATATTCCCTTACTATATTGGCTAAAATGAGGATGTGATTATTTTGCAATATTATCTTCATGTTGAATTATAATATTCAACCAATATTGAATTTCGTTTTTCAACAAAACTCGAAATCAAAATTCGAAGCCATATTAGCCTCATTAAAAAATTGCGATATTTGTACAATATCAAATCCATTTTCGTTTCCTGTATCCCAGAATACTTAGTTTGCAAGTTGAACGAATGCGGTATTTGATGTCTCTCAGCAGTCGTTTGTTGGAGGCGTGCTAATGGCGCCAGCTGTTATAACGTAGCTCAAATACTAAGAGAAATATCACGAATATCGATTCGATATTAGAAATCCAATGTCAGTGCAATATTGGTTCTGGCATATTTCATTAGTTATATCTATCTGAAATGGGTCGCATATTGATGAACTAATATTGGCTGAATAAAAATACAAAATATTGATACAATATGTTTTCCAAGATTGATTCTATATTGGGAATACAATATCAGCCCATCATTAAAATTGACTTATTGTATTCGTTAATATTTCGCCAATATCAAATAAATATTGGCAAACTGATATCGGCTGGTCACAAAATCTCAATGTTATTACAACATTGGCACTGGATTGATTATTGAATATCGAAATGATATTGAATCACCAATATCAGTGCAATATTGCTGGACAACGAAGAGCAAATCTGATATTGATGCAATATTTTTTTCCATGATTGATTCAATATTGGAAATACAATATTAGCCCAATCATGGAAATTGACATTGTGATCGTCAATATTTCACCAATATCGAATAGATATTGGTAAATAAATATCGGCTGGAAACAAAATTTCAATGATTACAACATTGCTGGACAATGAAATGCAATATTCACTAACCATCATAAATTGGATATTGAGTCAATATTTTTTTCTAAGATCGATTTGATATTGGAAATGCAATATCAGCCCATCATGAAAATATTGTGATCGTTCATATTCTTCCAATATCAAATAAATATTGACAAATTGATATCGGCTGGTCACAAAATTTCAATGTTATTAAAATATTGGCAATGGATTGATGATCGAATATTGAAATGAAAAATTGGTTTGATATTGGTGCAATCTAGTAATTCCATATTCAATATTCGAATATTGGGCTAATATGAAACCAAGTTCTAGCCAATATGATGTTCTACCTGGGTGGAACTGGAGACGTGTGTAATTCAATGATGAAGATGAAGATTTCTAGCCATCACGATAACATTAAGAATAACAGAAGACAAAAAACCAATTGCCTAAAATGGAAGAAGTTGACATAGAAATTGGACAAGGAGGAAAATTTCTACTAGTTTATATGAATAAGAATGGTGAAAGATATTATTACCAAATATCGAATGACAATGACGAATGACATTAATGCGAGCATTAATGTGTGCACATATCATGCGATGAATTTTTTTCGGAAACTTTTTTTGGAACTCACGTATTTTCGTCTGGAAAATACGAATTCTAGAATGAAAATGAAAACGAACCGCTATTTGTCGAGATATTTTACGGAAAAGTTCGAAATTTCCACCCATTTTGGATATTCTTTCACAACTACTTGTTTTTCTTTCTCCATCACTGGACACTCCATATACTCACGTTGTACTTCATTAACACATTCTATTTCCTGAAACCAACAAAAAGATGGTTTATTTGGAATAGTAGTTGTAAATGAATATCCAAGATGGATGGCAGAAGAAAGTGAAATTTCGAACTGTTTCGTGAAATATCTCGATAAAAAGCGGTTTGTTCACATTTTGATTGGGAAATTCTTGTCCTTCAGACGGAAATACGTGATTACTAAGAACATTTTCGAAAAGAAAAACCATCGCATGATAAGTACACCTTTACCACTATTCGGCAAAAGGATTTTGGAGTAATTAATTTGCAATGGGTTCATTCGGCAATTTTTTTATTGTTCCCACTCAGTTTGAAATTTGACGTTGATTTGACGTTCAATAGCACCATCGTGATTTCAGCGAATTCGGTATTCATGAAAATTTGACATTGATGGCAACTCAATAATCTATACTGATAATTGTTGTATCGATGAATAGAAAAACACAAAAAAAATCTCTTTTCGTTAGCGATCTGTTTTGTTCCCTGCAAAGTGAATTTCTGCAGTAATAAACTCGAAAAAACAGTTATAAGTCAGCAATATATTTATTGATTCTGTTGAATCTTCATTCAGGTATACTATCATAAATAACATCGACCCCTGATTTACTGTAGGCAACTCCTGTGCCATCCTTCACTATTGCTACTCAGGCCTCCTTACAAACTCAATTTTTAGTAGTAGGTGAGGTGGGTATATCAACTTCATACAAAATCTGACGCAAGAGTTAGTGGAAACAAGTCCCAGAAATCTGTCCAAAAATATAATAATGATATAATGATGAATATATCAATTCAATGGCAATGATTCCACAGATGTTTCTCTTGTCTTCACCATCATTTCATTCATTGAGTTAATATTGACGCTGAGGACTGTTGGCAAATACTTTATGAATGAATCGCTGTTTCGTCTAAAACCGTACATTCGACGTATTGGCAGTTCCAAAAATGCCACTGATCTGGAAATTTGTTGTTTAATACTCAATATGTATAAGAAATAATTATAAAAATGAATCAATGTGATATAATTTCATTGACAACTTTATTATCTCTGACATAAACATCAATGTCCTAACAATCATATCACTACGAATACAGGATGATATATATTCCAAACACCTTCCTTTTTGAGAAATCATTGTAACAAAACTAGCTCAAAGATTTAGGCGTCTGGGAGACCTGATTCTTCTACCGAATCTAGATATTCTATGATTCTCTAAGTTAGGTACTGAAGTGTCATTATCGTCATGCAATGGTGTACGAACTACATTTCGAAAATTGTCCTGAATGTTCCGAGGATCGTTACCATGGTCGGATGAATGGTCAAAATCTCATTCAGGTGGTAGTTATTGATAACTGGGCTTGGTTCTAGATGGCTTTATGTGAATTATATTTCTGCGCACTATCTTATTGTTACTGTGTTTCCGAACCCAATATGATCTCGGTTCATTCTCTTTTTCAAGAATGGTCCCCTTTTGCCAATACTTTTCTTTATTCGTTTTTTTCACTACTTCATCTCCTTTTTCATACTCAATAGGTGATCTACGACGTGCACGTTCATCATATCTCTCTTTGGGAGCGTAGGTTCGGATCCTACCGACTGCGCCATGTTTAATACTCAATATGTATTAGAAATAATTATAATAATAAATTAATGTGATATAATTTCATTGACAACTCTATTATCTCTGACATAAATATCAATGCCCTAACAATCATATCACTAAGAATACTTACAGGATGATATATATTCCGAACATTTGTATACAGGGGTTATCGGTTGAATCCTGTTCTATGAGCATATTTTCAGGATGGCGTCACTTACGGATTCACGGTAGGTGGACATCAAATTGGTTATTTCTGTGCTAGCTTCGATACTAACCACTTCAGGGGAGCACTGATAATTTGGTAACAGAAATTCGTACGGACCAACAAGAACTCATAACTCGTTAAATGAGTGATCAATCAAATATATAAAATAATATACTCTGCCAGTGACGAATCTATGAGCATTTTGCTCTTCAGTAAAGTACATACCAACAAACTGTGCTAGTCGGATTCTCGATTTCAAGATTCCCAAGAATCACTCTGTAGCTACCAAAAATTGAAGTTTATCGTTATGGTGTTAAAATCATTAATGTAGCAGTTAGATTATCTCAAAGTATATGCAAACTGTGAAAATAAATTTGAATATCCATAAATATAAATTTCACAGTGATAATATTGATCGGTCATGAATAAATTCATTCTTATCGGGACCATTGTGAACTCATTGAGCATGGATTTAGCTCAAATTCAAATTATTCTGTTAGTTTTTAGGAGTTGAATATAATTTCGTATGGAATATTCCTGATTTGAGATAGATCTGTATCACTCACCGTCTGAATCAAATCAGAATATCAGTCTTGGAATATCCACACAACATAGGTACGAAATATATTCCTGGAAATATTTGCAATAATGTACATGGAGACAAAACAATTATTCAATGAGAATATCATTTATTTCAATATTGACAGGTTGAATATACTCAAGGGGTTTCGATTTTCCATTTGTCACATAGGCGTAAGAATTTCCTTGTGAAGAGTTTCAAGAATGCAACACTATTTTTGTGATTTTTTTCCCTCAATGAAAATCAGAAACCATTTCTGAATATCACATCAAACCCCATGATATGATATGAGGAAATCAGAAGGAAAACTTTTTGACAGAATTCCAAGTTCGCATACGAAATATTTGTTTCCCCTTTTTTTTTACTTTTTTTTTTAATGCAAAACTCGGTTGACTATTTTGGAAGTTTGAATCTTACGAATCTGAGCGAAAGTTTCAGGTGTCACACTTTGATTGCAGGGCACGTTCAGCAAAATTATATGAATGAAATTAGTTATTTTTGTATCTAGAGCGCGAAATGCTACTTTGGTGATCGAGATCTGATTTTTTTAACGAGGCGTAGCCGATGATAAAATCATATACAGGGTGAGTCATGACTAACCATCCATAGCCTCATGACGAATAGAGGAAGTCAAAGTGAGTTGATATATATGTGAAAGAATATATTTCACCTATTCGTAACAGAAATACATGGCATTATTTGAATTCGACGCGAATCTTTGATGAACGATATTTCACGACCGTCTCGATGATGTTATCGTCTGAAAATGACCAGCAACTTACCTTCACTAACATTTCATGAGATGGCCTACTATGAGAAAAAAATCCAGAGACGGACTTGGGAAATTCATTTTTCAATAAATGTCATAATTTTGATTTTCTGGATCGTAGTTTTCAAAAGCTCTCATAAGAATGAAAAAGATCAGGAAAAACACTACAAGTGCAGCTCTTCAATTTGTATCCCTCGACCGATTGGGTTAAAATCCGGGAATATCACTCTCTACATTCGACTTGAGGTATTGAAATCATTTTCTTACACATTGATATACCAGCAAAGTTGAGAATAGGTTTAAAAATAATCCAGGATCAGACTTGATTTTTGGAAAAAACTAGAAAACAATTTAATGTCCGAAATAGCTTTGGCTGTACCTCAACAATCTTCAACGAATATTCTCAAAATGTTTTTCTTAAATTTCTTCAGAAAATCCCTCATAATTTTCCTGTTATTTCTGATCATGTCTGAATCTGTAACCATCCTCTTCCTCAGTTCCTTTCTGGTAATGATTTCAGTCTGATATATATAATCGTATCACCCTGTATCAAAATCTGAGAAGTTGATATAACCTGTGAAGTAGTTATTCAATAGAGGAACAAATAGAATACATAGGTTCGAAGTTTCATCGCTGTAACTTCAACAGGAAGATGTCTGTAGATCAACCAAAAATCAATAAAACTAAAGTTGAGATTCATCATTCTGAAAACTCAAGTAAACCGTATTTCACACACTACACCACACAGTCACTTTGAAAATCGTTTTGTTTGATATAGAGCTGTCGAATTTAACACAAATAGAATGACAGACAAATACTCTCTATTCTAAAGACTGCTAGGAGATATACTGATGTTTGATGTGATCATAATAATATACCGATTTTGGCGAAATGGAATGAAAATTTGAGATAACAATGAAAATTTTAATGTATAAAGGATATTTTCCCGGATTGGTCACATTTTCTATATTTCCTAGAAAAAAGTTATGGATCAATATAAAAAAAAAATTCGATTTCAATTTCACTAATTATTGCTTGACCTAGAGAGATCTTCCTGTAGAAGCTACACCGATGAAACTCCGTACCCATGTATTCGATGTGTTCCTCTATTGAATGACCACTTCATTGATTATATCAAATTTGTTGATTTTGATACAGGGTGAATCGAAAACTCAAAAATATCAAAATTCGCCATTGAATAACTAACACCCTATATGAGATTTTGCGTTCAAATTTAGTGAAGGGGTATTTCAGCAATGCTTGACTCAAATAGGCTAGTCATTTTTTAGGAAAACAAATTGCCTATTGATAGTCGTTTTTAGAATTTTGACCCTTTCAACAAACAAAAGTAGGCCTTAAAAATCTGAATACTTCAAATTTGTCCACATTCTCGAATAGAGCTCGTTTAGTGCTATATAATAGAATTTTTTGTTTTGAAAATCGGTAGACGGGTTCCAAATTAGGAGGGTGTTGCGGCTTGAAATCGCACACACTGTATATATAACAACTCACCGTAACTTCCTTCATCCGCCGTTAGGCTATGGCTGGTTAGACATGACTCACCCTGTATATATACAGGGTGTTATTCAAGTACGTGGCCAAACTTGAAGGGGTGATTCTTTGAGTGATTCTAAGACGAAAAGTTTACATAAACATAGGTCCGGTAATGCTTCGTTTTCAAGATACAGGGTGTCAAAATTTTTAAAAGAAATCGTTTTTTTCGTAAATATCTTAACCACCCTTTAACCGATTTTATTGAAATTTGGCAGTGTTATTCAAGGTCGTAAAGTGCTAATTCAACTCTAACTATATCGAAATTATCATGTCCAGTGGCGTCCCGGAAGGCACTGTAACCAATATTTTTGACAGAAAAAATGTGCGCCACTGATTTTTTTGCAATTTTTGTATTTGTTTCACATTGAGCAACTAAAATCACAACTTTTTTATTTCCAGAATTTTTTTCGTATCTTGCTTTGTTTTTGAGAAAAAAACATAAACATCACTTCATTGAACATCCCAGTGACAACACAATAAAACATTTCAACTACTAAACCATCAAGAAGTGGGGTCTTACTTATATTCTTTCATATTAATACTCTATTTTAGTCTTGGAATTTTCTATTAAAATTAATGCAATGAAAAAACAAAAAATATGTATGTATGAATTGCAGCACTTGCCTTCGGCTCTTGGCTTCGGCTCGTCACAGGGATGTGCAATGAAGTGATTTTCATGTTTTTTCTCAAAAACAAAGCAAGATACGAAAAAAATTCTAGATATAAAAAAGTTGTAATTTTAGTTGCTCAATGTGAAACAAATACAAAAATTGCAAAAAAATCAGTGGCGCACATTTTTTCTGTCAAAAATATTGGTTACAGTGCCTTCTGGGACGCCACTGGACATGACAATTTCGATACAGTTAGGGTTAAATTAGCCCTTTACGACCTTGGATAACACTGCCAAATTTCAATAAAATCGGTTGAAGGGTTATTAAGATATTTTCGAAAAAAACGATTTCTTTTAAAAATTTTGACACAATGTATCTTGAAAACGAAGCATTACCGGACCTATGTTTATATAAACTTTTCGTCTTAGAATCACTCAAAGAATCACCCCTTCAAGTTAGCACTTGAATAACACCCTGTATATCTTGGTAGCGAAGGTTCATTTTTTCCCATGTGTGTATAATGCTTTCCGCTACGCGTCGGGCATCAAAATTCACTCGCGAGAGGAAATAGACACCTCTGCTCCTTTGATATATAAATAGCTATTATCTATAGAGACGTGGAGGTGAAAAAAATTGAAGTCAAAAATATGACCGCAATAAAAAAGGGCATGATGATTATAATGTTGAAATGTCATTGTCAGAAACCTCATAAGTTGAATGACACGTCAGAAATATCCTCTTTTTATCTCCTGATAGTGAACAACTTTTGCCTCATCTTTGGCTTGGTACTCTAAATTGATAAAACAACATTTTCCCTAAACCGTCATTGTATATTGCTGAACCTAGCTTATACGCGTTGCATGTTTTCCAAATGGTTATCGTGCCTTTATCAAGCTATGTTTTTAGAGAGTTAACATTATCCCCTGATAAAATATTCCATTGAATAATTGATAAATAGGTATTCTCATTTGATCGCTATTGATTGAATAATAACAATTATCATGTCTGCTTTGATGAAACTGATTGTTCGAAACAATTTGACAAGCATACAAACAAACGAGTACAACATCGGCTGAAATGCATATTAATTAATTTTCCCTTGTGAATGGAAATTGGGAATTAAATAGATTTGCTGAATCGGGCGAGCCTCTTGTCGGGTTATTCGTTACGAACAATATTTAACATTCATGTCAGCTTTCAAGTTATTTGTTCTCATGTTTTGATTGGAATCTCAGAGAGTATACAGTGTCATTCATAAAGTCGGCATCATTTGGGAAAAACCAATAATAATAATAATTCATTTCAGAATTCGACTTGGGCGTAGAGTTTTGATTCAGAGAATATAAAAAATGGTCTACTCCGTCTGGGTCACGTAACTTTCGTTACCTGTTAGAAGTTCAAATCATTCGCTGAAAATAGGCTGATTTGTTTGAATTTCAGAAAAGTCTACGATGAAACCAGCAGGAAGTTCGTCTTTCCAGAATTAGGCGAGGAAGAATCATATCGCTTTTGTCGAGTAATCAATTAGTAACCCTTTGTGGCCCAAATTATTTTTTTTTCGAAAAAATCGACTTTGAGGTCAAAATTAACCTCTATATATATATCAATTGAACGACTTCCTGATGAAAAAAAAATTATAGCACACAAAGATTTGACAGAATCAGGTGGTTCCATCAAGGCATCACTGGGGAAATAATGGTAATATTTCAGTAATTGTTGAAAATTTATTTTGCCAGAAGAAACATGATGTTATGAAGAGTTATGAGTATTTTTTTATGAAATGATTCCAAACAGTTTTTAATACTCGTAAGACATAGTCCAACGTTACACGCAGAGCAGTGCCATCTAGATTTATGTAGTTCTTTCTTCCAACTACAGTTGGCGCATCTGACCTTATTGCTATGGATTGGCATGTGCGCGGCCTTACTTATACGTCGTTCTAAGGCAACATATATAACTCATATTTTGTTGACAATGAAACCAAGGCCCTTTCTGCCTCTCTGGGGAGTTGCGGGATCCGCTCCAATCAGCCCATTCGCAACAGCAAGCCTGACTTATTTGCTTAGAAAATGTACAGGTTCATTATCTCTCCATTTGAGAGCAGTTATTCCAGTGTCAGTAATTCTCCAATCCTAATCACCCCTCTTCATACATTTATCATCTGACAAATTCTTTGGAAACCATTTCCTATCTTTTCGTGCAGTACCGCAACTATGAATTTTGTATTTCTGCAGATTTCTTTGTAAAAAACAGAATTGAAAAAATTGTCCATGTGAACTGATTGAACGGATTCATCACCCCATGGAATTTTCTCCAATAAGGTGAAAAGATCATCTACTGGTGATTTGTTCAGCTCAGAAATATCAAATGATCTGCCTGAAGTACAAGAAATATTATAGAAGTGTACTACAAAAAATATTACAGGAGTGTACTGGTGGTCCCGCATGGGACCACCTCACAAAACTACCACAAATCAAGTGAAAAATTGCAAAATTCAGCAAACTGATGTAGGAGTATGTTCATGTACATTGAAACTAACAAAAATAACCATTTACATACCTGCCATATCATCAAACTCAGCCAGAGAACGCAAATCAAATGACTCCGTGCTAATGCACTGTGGACATAAACATCCAGAATTATAAACATTCAACTACAAATGGCAAATTAGGATTGGAACTGCACTCAGTGTGACCACCTACCCCCACTACTCAGCATGTGGAAATGTGTTCCCAGTTGAAGCTTACTTGTCCGCAAGGAAAAAATCATTTGATAGGTGGTTCCACAGTGGGACCACTGGCACACAAAGGGTAGTAAAGTTCCATTTTGAGCATTTTTGATGCTGAACATCATCTGTTCATTCAGAGCAGCTATTTATATGAACTGCAATAATTGAAGATAATATTGATTTTATGAAGTCATGTTGATAACTTCATTAATTTAAGCTCAAACTCGAAAATTATTCAACGAGCTTTCATATCAGTTGTTTGTACGGAACGATATGAACTTATCAACGTTTTCAATAACTTGAACTCTAATATTTTCTAGAACTTCATGGCATTTTCATCCAGATTATATTCGTCCTGATTTTCCGATAAGTGACCTGCATTTCTAACTGCTTCATCCTATGAATCACGAACTTATAGGTGGCTATCCTATTCGAGCTCTTATTCAACTCCACTTATAAGGGTTAATCTTGTTATCCAATTATCGCGCATTTCTACCTATTCTGCGTATTAATCATTTTTTATGGCGTATATCGAAAATCGATGTATTTAACAATAAAGCTGAATAAATCGAGACCCAATGTATATGTTATTCTTCAAAGTATTACCACAATAAGATTTGGAAATACAATATTTTCTCAACCTTGCTGATATAAAGTGCTCAAAGAAACAAGTGAACCACTGAAATATTTGACAATTTTCAAACTACCATATCTCTTTAGATAATGAATGTATTTTCAATCGGAATGCAGTGCTTGAAAGATGCGATCTTTGTGTTCAAGATTCCCCGTTCAAAACTCGTCGAGAACTTTTCTGTCATTATACACCAAGTGTTCGAAAAAAGTATAACAAAAATGAGAGAATTCAAACGCTTCCCAGGGAATGTTTTTTATTTTTCTACTAATCATTTTTTTTCGAACGTTCAAGCCAATATCTCGAAACCGTCTTGTTATTTTCCATATTCCTCATACAGTGAGTTCAAAATCGAAAACTTCTCATTTTCAGGTTTTTTTCGCATTATTTTCGATTTTGAAATTATGCAAGCCACATTCAACGTATTTTGCCACTCTATACGACGAAACACATCCAGAAAAATGGATTCATATTGCGTTGAAATCATCGACAACTTCGACAGAAGAAAACATAATTTTTTGGAGAAATGTTCAGAATTTGGTGAAATCGTCTGTTCAATTTGGTGCTGCCATAACCATATGCTATGCTAAACACAAATCCTCCATTTGGATCGATTGCGCAGCTCAATTGAATTGATTTCGTGATTTTCCAGGTAAGGCAATCCAAGGGGGCGCAAGGAGTCCCTTCTGGATTTTTCTGACCAATTCATATAGAAACGATGCTACAATGCTTTCAAGATATTCCTTAGCTGACATGAAGTCAAGAAACCTATTTATTGCAAGATTTTTCATCGCGTGACCGAAAATCAATCGAAAAAGTCGATTTCTATAAATCAACACTCATTGGGTTCTATGGGCTTGGGATAACCTCCTTATGCAAATAGTTCTGAAGTTTCGCCGTTCTATAGATGAACGAGTATTAGTAGAGAGTTGAGTGACATAGCTCGAGGTTGACTATATATAGAAGGATGTGATCGCTCAGCTTGCCTAGTTCCTCTGAATGGTATTGCTAGTGATGGATTGATACCCGATATTTCCGAAGAACATTCTCCGTGGGAGTATGAATATAAAGATAAGTGAAAGGTTACCGACTTCCCTGCAGTATAACAATGATGTCACCCAGTCAACACATTTGTATTATTCACATACATATGCCGTCAGTTTCATATAACGGATGTTCCATGACTTGATTCTCTCAAATTGGCGTCAATGTACTGTAAAATGGAGATAAAAAACCTACATGAGCTTATTTCTTTTGAATTCACAGCGATGTTCCATATAACAGTGATTTCACTTTTACATAACATTCCAACATATTATTTATATAACATTTTCGTCACTATGTTCATGAAATATCTACGGAATTATGTCAATTTTATATGAATTCATTAAAAAAAATTAATCCTCAAGAAACGGACCTGACAACCACCAATCTAATTGCTGTATTTCTCGAGTTCTCACGAACGAACACGAAAGACAGATTATCGAACTCATCGAGCTGGCCTCGCTCGAAGATCGAAAGCAAAGTTGAAAGGAGTCGTGTCTTCTCAAGTTCCATATGAAATGACGTCAACGTTGTTATGTTTTGTTGTGTTATTGTTCCTTGACAAGCGAGTTGAGCTAGGCCTTGAGAATTGAGCTATATAAGGTTCAGAAATTTGATTGGAATTTGGAATAATCTATTTTGGTGAGTTGAATAGTATGTTTGATGGATGTTTTCCGACATACAACAAGAAAATACGGTCCGTTAAATAGATGGTGGTCCTTCAAATTCATCAGCAATTCAAGGTAATTGTTTCAATAGGTTTCAGCCAGCCCAGAATCTTGAGATATAGTGTGAGTGTTGTTTAATGTCATCGTTTCAGATCACCAATAGAAAGTTCTCGATGGAATAAATAGCCAACAGTGTAATATGAAGATGGCCAAAGAGTGGAGAATAAAAGTGTCAGAATCAACATCTGAGAACATCATAGTGTATAGATTATTGTTCGGATTATGGAATTCCTACTTTTTATGATGTTTTTTCTGTTTAGATTGATTCGATGGGTTATTATTCTTTATTCATATTCGAAAGAGTATAATAGTCACCTTGCAATTATATAAGTGAGACGTGAATGAAGAAAATAGTGGGTGTGGCATCACCACGAAGGCAAAACGGTACTGCTCTCAATGGAATCCAAGATCTTCAGCGTATTGTTACGATTTTACTCTGGGTCCGTAATAATTTAACACTCGGTAGAACACTTAAAACGATTTATTCTGAACACTACTATACAATAATAACAATACTCGTACTAAACACTTCCGATTCACAACACTTCTTCGATCGTTATTATAACGCTTCCAAATAAAGACTTCCCTTCCTGTCCCTAACAACAACTATTTATACTACCTAATAAAACGTCTAGATTCCACTCGAAATATCGTGAACAGGTCGATAATCTTCTCGAGTCATCTCAATAGCCGTCGAATCACCTAATTACTATTCCAAGAAATACGGTTTATTTACTTCCCGTTCCCGCAGGTAGCTGGGATCGATTGCCAGGGTCGTAACATTTACCCCCTTCTTCAAATTTGATCGTCCCGATCAAAAACAGAACTCTCCTCACCATGGTAGCGCTTCAGTCTTTCAAGATGAACGACTTTCATCTTTGTCCTAGGGCTGCGTTGGATTCTGTAGACCACATCGTTGATCCTTTTCAACACCGTATACGGTCCTTCCCAAGATGGTGTTAATTTGGGTGATACGCCTTTCTTCCGTCGAGGATTATACAGCCAAACTCGATCTCCTTCGAAGAATCCCTCTGAATTGGCTTTGAGATCGTACCGTGCCTTCATTTTGTCACTTGCTAATTTCAATCTTTTCCGAGCAGTCTCATGAGTTTTCATCAAGCCATTCCGGAGCTCATCTGCGTAGTCTTGTACTTCCTTTTCTTCAACACTTGGTGAACCGAACACCAAGTCACAAGGTAAGCGGAGTTCTCTTCCAAAGACTATACTAGCTGGAGTTAGCTTCGTTGAATCATGGACAGCTGCTCTATACGCCATCAGGAATAAGGGAAGATGCCTGTCCCAGTCCCTCTGATGCTCTTCGACTACTTTGGAAAGATGTTCTTCCATAGTTCGGTTGAATCTTTCGACCATGCCATCGGATTGTGGATGTAGTGGAGTTGTTCTCGTCTTACTGATTCCCATTAGATCACAGACCTTTTTGAATAAGTTCGACTCAAAATTTCTCCCTTGATCAGAATGTAATTCCATTGGTACTCCGAACCGTGAAAACATGTTGTCGACCAATATCCTGGCAACTGTGGAGGCTTCTTGGTTTGGCATGCCGTATGCTTCTACCCACTTACTGAAGTAGTCCATAGCAACCAAGATGTATTTATTTCCATCATCAGTCAAAGGGAATGGTCCGGCTACATCGATGGCGATCCTTTCAAACGGTGCACCCACATTGTATTGCTTCATTCCAGCTCTTGATCTCGTTCTGGGACCTTTACTGGCTTCGCATACAGGACATCTTCTACACCAACTTTCCACGTCGTCACGACATTGAACCCAGTAAAATCTTTCTCGAATTTTACTCAATGTCTTGTTAACTCCAAAATGTCCACCAGATTTTCCGCCATGGACTTCTTCCAGAACTTCATTAACTCTGATGTGGGGCACAACCAGCTGAGAAATTGTTGATCTACCATCAGCTGATTCCCAAACTCGCTTCAATAATCCATTCTCCACAACCAATGAGTCCCATTGTGCCCACATCGCCTTGAAAGCAGGCCCTCTATCCGAGATATCCTTCCATGTCGGTCTTTCTGATCCTCTTTCTTTCCAACGTAGAAAATCGGCGATATTCGGATCGTTCTCCTGATCTCGTCTCATGTGTGCTGCTGTCCACTTATCATCGGTCACAAGTCTGGTTTTTCTAACATCAGCGGTTCCTTCTCGATGTTCAATGCGCAGACAATGCTTACGGGTTTCCGAACAAGGTCTTCTGGACATGGCATCTGCATTCTGGTGTAGTTTTCCTTTGATGTTCAGGCTATCAGTTGTTCTTCTTATCCTTTTGATGTTAATGACCCTGGGGGCTTCGTTATTACTAGCCAGCATGCGCCCCGATACGCTGGCTAGTTCTAGTTTTTCCTGGTATCTATCTGAGGACTCACTAGATGACCTAGTCCTCGCAGGTGAGTACGACCGTGATGGCGTCCTTGCAGGTGAAGAAGATCGTGGTGGTACTCTCACCTTACAGTCCCTTATCAGGTGTCCAGTTCTGCCACAGCGATAGCAGGATCTATTTCGCTGGTTACTAGACCCACTCTTAATTTCTTTGAGTTCCTCAAGCACTTTTCTCAACATTTTCGCCACTGGGTCCACGTCTTCGGAAGGCTCCTCGATGGACACAGCTCTCACTTTTGGCCTAGAGGTGTTGAAGGCCGCTTCTACCTCCAGAGATCTTACTAGGGCATCACCACTCCTCTTAAAGTGTGTAAGCCTCAGAGTCTTCTGTATTTCTGAGTCTCTCAGCCCGTCGATGAATACCTGTACCGCCAGTTGTTCTTTGAAGTCCTCTGGTGCCTCTGGGTAGGCTAATTGAGTCAGTCTTCTCACATCTGCTTCGAACTCCTGTAGGCTCTCTCCAGACTTCTGCACACGATTTTTCATCTGAGCCCGGTAAAGCTGTTCTCGATGTTGGTCACCATACCTGAGCTCTAGCGCAGCCACCAAATCTCCGAAGTGGTTTTGTTGTTCAACTGGGATCGACTGTAACACCCCCAAAGCTGGTCCTCTCAGAGCTACTATGAGTGCAGTAGCTTTTTCCTCGTCACTCCACCCATTTGCACTTGCTGCAGCCTCAAATTGTCGGCGATACATAGACCAAGGCGACTGTCCATCAAAAGTTGGTGGTTTCACGGAACCCGATGTGGCAACTCTGTCACGGCGATCTTGACTTCGTAGCGAGGTGATCTGATTCGCTACATTTCTTTCGATTGCATCGAGCATGGAATCTATCCTTGAAACTTCCTGGTTGAGCTTGTCATCAATTCTGGTGACATCTGTCTTTAACTCATCCATTTGCTTATCAGTTTTATGCAGAATTTGTTCGAAGAAGACTTTCTGATGTTCTCGTTCTTTTTCTTGATGTTCTAGAATTTTCTGTAACTCTTCTTGACGACGTTTCTCATCTTCCTGTCGTCGTGTCTCTAGTTCTGCGAACTGATTTTTCATGAATTTTATAATGTCTTCCATCGTGTCGTATGACGTACTCCTTGTATTCACCATACGTATTCAAATGTCCTCGGAAATCCACACTTCTGACACCACTGTTAAGATTTTACTCTGGGTCCGTAATAATTTAACACTCGGTAGAACACTTAAAACGATTTATTCTGAACACTACTATACAATAATAACAATACTCGTACTAAACACTTCCGATTCACAACACTTCTTCGATCGTTATTATAACGCTTCCAAATAAAGACTTCCCTTCCTGTCCCTAACAACAACTATTTATACTACCTAATAAAACGTCTAGATTCCACTCGAAATATCGTGAACAGGTCGATAATCTTCTCGAGTCATCTCAATAGCCGTCGAATCACCTAATTACTATTCCAAGAAATACGGTTTATTTACTTCCCGTTCCCGCAGGTAGCTGGGATCGATTGCCAGGGTCGTAACAGTATTTTTGGGTGTTGAATCCAATAATGTGGAAACAGCATCCAAGTTAACATTGGGACACAAAATGAGAAGTGCATCACCTGATAAAAATGGTACACCTCTTTTTCAGTTATATACTATTGACATAATGACCAAAAAGTACCGACTACGAGAGTCAAGAGACTAGGGCTGCGCGATATTAGATTTCACATATCGATTATCGATAAGTGAACACATGTCGATAAGTTCGATATACCGGGTGTCCCAGTATACCTGTTCCAAAAGATTATCTCAGCCACTTCGAAAGATGAAAATTTGAGAATCACAAGATCTACTACAATTCCAATAATTTGAAATTATTATTGAAGTCAAAATCCAGATCACAAATATATCGTAGCCTACAGCAATTCGTTCAATTTGAAATTTCAATTGTCGATTTGTCCATCAAATCAAATTTAAAATACGAAGTGTGATATATCATAGTACGAAGTGTGTTATATCGTTGGAACGGTAATTTTGAGTAGAAATCAAAAATTGCGAAAAATATACTGGGTGCTATTTGGAATAAAAAAGTAAGAACCACTCCTGATCAAACCGGAAGTGACTTTCAATTTTTGTTTTTCTCAGTTGAAGCTTCCTTGAACGAATTGGAGATCATGAAATTTTCGAATTTTTATTTTTCGAAATGGCTGAGATAATTCATTGGAACAGGTATACTGGGACACCCGGTATATCGATAGTCATCGATAGTTACCGCTATATCGATATAGCGATATATCGATATTTGTGGAATTATATATCGATATATTGATTTTTTATCACGCCTAACTCAACATAATCTTTTATCCACACCAAAGGATATAAAATCTTCAACCAAAATGATTAATTCTGCATAAAAACTACCTACCTACTGACCTCTACCTGAGTTCGCAATATACTTGAATCCTTGAATACATCGACAAACCTCTGAAAAACATAAAATTTCATCTCAAAAACATTAGATTTATTATTGTCTGGATATCACCAAGGCGTTTAGGGATCACATTAATGAAATATATTCATTGTTCTCAATATATTGAGAAGAAATCGATAGCTATCGATAGTTATCTATATTAATGGACAGTTATCGATAGTTATCGATAGTTATCGATAGTTATCGATAGTTATCGATAGTTATCGATAGTTCACGATAGTTATCGATATATCGATAGTTACCGATCGATAGTAATCAATTGTTATCAATAGTTATCGATATATTGATAGAAGGAAGCTTTCGTGACTGTTCTACAGTAAATATTCGGGAAAATACTATTTTTGTAAAATTGTGTCGACTTCTGAGGAGTTGGTTTCCAACTTCGATATAGCGATATACAAATTCTACAGAAAAATTCTACTTCGAAGTAGCATTGAGTGTACAAGAAATGCTACAAGAAAAATTATTATTGGGTAGATGTAAATTTTCCTGCATTCTATCCGATTATGATATGATTAACCGCTCGCAACGTGTAATCTTGGGTAGTGTTGTGTCAAACTATCTCAATCTCCATTGCGGCGTGCCACAAGTCTCAATGATTGGTCTGCTCCTATTTGTTATTTATACATCTCAATTACCTGAATGCCTTGAGTATACCAAGATTCAGAGTTACGCTGATGACACACAAATTCACAAAACATTTACTGAAAGTATGTTAGAAGATCTAAATAATTTCGTAAATCTATCCAGGAATTATTGTTTAAACATAAATTCCTCTAAAACTGTTGTTATGCTTTTCGGACGCAAAAAAATGAGACAAAGATGTATCAACAAGATCGATATAAGAATTCAGAATGAGACGTTGACACTAACCGAATCTACCAAAAATCTAGGACTCATGTTAGATTCCACCCTGAAATTTTCATCGTACGTTTCCCTGATCTTGAAACGGGGTTTCAGTAATTTAAAGTCTATATATTCCAATCGGAAAATCCTGAATCCAAAACTCAGGCAGATTCTATGCGAATCTCTTGTACTCTCTCATGCAAACTTTGCCGACTCAGTGTACGGTCCTAATCTACTACAAACAGATAAAAAAAGACTACAAAAATTACAAAACTCTTGTATCAGACTAATTACTGGAACGAGGAGGCGTCAACATGTGTCGCATCATCTGAACAGGTTAGGATGGTTAAATATGGAGACTCGGAGAGTTTTTCACTCATGCGTCCAATTTCATAAAATCATCTTGGAACAAAAACCCAGCTACTCACATGAGAAAATTAAATATAGGACTGATATCCATAATCTGAATTTACGATTCAGAAATTAGCTAACTGCACCAACCCACAAGACTTCTGTTTTTCATGGCTCATTTTCATACAACGTCGTATGGCTTTTCAATCGGTTACCCAATTACCTCAAGAATCTATCACCAGGAGGGTTCAGGAAGCATTTATTTAAGCTCCTTAAAAATGGATCCTTGGAACTACTAGTTTAGTTATCATCCTTCTAGTAGTCTAGTCATCTCTAGTTATCATCCTAATGATGAACATTATATCTAATGGTACTGTTTATATTTTGTTTTGTATTCGTTTTTTTTTTCAGGTATGAAATGATTGACAATTATTATTTCACCATAGTTATTTTCAAAGATATTAGCAGATAGTATAATATATAATTTTTTTTTTCATTTATGAATCACTCATATAATATATATATATTTTTCATTTATGAATCACCCAAGGGTTGAATGGAAGAGCAAGCTCTGAATATAAGTCTCTGACGATGTATTCAGAATTTGAATTCTGCCTTTCGATAGTTGCAAGTGCATTTTGCAGACTCGATTATATCTCTGTGGATATTCTATTATTTTTTTTGTACTTGTTATACTCATCAATGAAATCATTATTATTATTATTATTATTATTATTATTATTATTATTATTATTATTATTATTATTATCATCATTATTATTATTATTATTATTATTATTATTATTATTATTATTATTATTATTATTATTATACTGGTGAGTCAATATTTTTCTCAGTTTTCACGATGCTACACCCACATCATTGGGATCTCCCTTCTTGCTATAACGCAAAATATAAACAAGCTCTGTTTCGATTTATATAATTGAAAAATCGATGAGCATCAACGAGGAAACCACTAACCTCTAGGATCTAGTTTATTTGCGGTCAGCTACGGTCTTTAAATCAACCAAACCATGTAATCGTTCACGTTGCAGTAGCAAATAAATAATTCTGATCAATCTCGCTATAATCGGCCAGTCATTGAAGACTTTCGAATGGAATGCATTGTTAATGCTTCATTACCTACTTGGGAATGGGATTAGAACTCCACTCTGGAAATCTTCTGCTCCTAGGAATATACATCGAACGAATACGATATCATATTATGATGGAGAACGACTATGCAAGTTTTTTTTTGGCTGAAATTTCTTGAAAATTGTACATTCCAGGTCACTCGAAGGAAATACGTTTTTTCCGCAAAATCAAACAGGAAATAAATCTCAAAAAATCTAAAATGGAATCGAAATTACAACAGTGGTGTAGAAAATATGGTGGAAAAAGTTGAGAAACTCACCTAATTACTGTATCATCAAAAATTGGGGCTTCTTGAGAGAAAATTATATACCAAAATTGATTGTGAAAAATTTATCCATTTCCAAGTAGGTAATTGCAGAAAAACTGACTTTATTTTGCAACTGCAACACCCTGTATAGATAGACGTGGGTAAATACTTTTATCTACACACTGAATCGGAAGTAGGAGTCTGCTTTGAGGAAACAAAAATGTCAATTTACACCCACGGGAGGAAAAATAATAACTTTTGTGGGAGATGAAATTAAATGGCTTCAGCTTTGATCCTTTGGTGTCGATATATCTACAGTGTGTCCACCTCAAGGACTTACCACCCCTGTAAAATTGTCATCATCTGACCGATTTCGAGAAACTTTTGTTTGTTGTATAGGTATTCGAAATGTCCATCCAACAAGCAAGTGATTTTACTCATGTACTGTAATCGTGGCCAACTGCGACCAACTATATCGACCCATATTTGAGGAAGTACTATTAGGGAATTTTTATTACAAAAACAGTGATGGATTCTGAATAACGATCACTTGAAAAACACCTTTACTGATTTTTATCATCATAAAACACAGGGTGTCCGAAAACACGAATTATGTTTTTTTAATAAGTGATCAGAAAATGTAGTATTGTAGTATTTCTGAGAAGAATTGATGACACATTATTATTGAGGATCACTTTGAACATATCTGTACCGATTTTCATCATCCATAGATACGATGTGTATGAGAAAACAATTAAAAAGAAAAAGTAGGCGATATTTTTTCATTAACTTTCATTAACAAGAAATATTAATTTGATTTTTCGAACACCCTGTGTTTAATGATGATGAAAATCGGTACAGGTATGTTCCAAGTGATCCTGATCCAATTTTTTATTTTGAGTGAAGAATTATCAGGATGAAAAATATTGCTTACCTATCCATTTTAATTTTTTTCTCAGACACATTGTATATTCAAATAACAAAAATTGGTACAGGTATATTCGAAATAATCCTCGATGATAATTTGTGATTATTCTTTTCTGGCAAAACCACAGAACTAAATTTGCTGATCACCTATTTGGAGAAAATGATGATTCGTTTTTTCGGACAACCTGTGTTTAATGATGATGAAAATCGGGACATTCAAATGGTACAGAATCCATCATCTAGTTTCGTGAGGAAAAATCCCTGATAGTACTTTCTGGAATATGGATCATTGAAATTTGTCGCAGTTGACCACGATAACAGTCCAATATCACTCTCTCGTTGGATGGGCATTTCAAATACCTATTCAACAAAACAAGGTTTTTTGCAATTGGTCGGATAATAACGATTTCACAGGAGTGGTAAGTCCTTAAGGTGAACACACTGTATTCATGCAATTCAAGCTATCATTATTGTCTTCATCACTATTATGAAACAAATAACGATGATATCATTATACTCGAATTCTAATACGCCACTTCATGTTCGGAACATACTCCTAATCAAAACTTTCGAATGGAGCTACACAATATACAAATCGATTAATTCATAATGACTGAAGTGTCAAATTGACTTTCGTTCAAATGCCGTCAATTGTCCATGACATACTAGGTTTACCTTTGTAATGCATAATAGTTTGGATCGAGAGAGATGGACAGCCTAATAACACAATTTCAAGAAGGACGCTTTAAAAAAGAAGTGTTCGTTGATGAAATCATATATACATTATAATGCAAATGTATGGAATAAATTCATTTCAAAACAAGGCGACTTCCGAAAAAAATCCAGAAACTAGACTTCAGACCTTTATTGATTGATGTATTGTTTTAAATAGACGACCCTTCGTTGTTCAATTCTCAGTAGCAGACCTCTGCAAGATTCAGTTAATCAAATGATAATCCATTTCAATCTCAATTTTCTTACGCAAAATTTTGACTGTTGAATAGACGATCAGTACACCTTTCAAACGAGGTGTCACGTGACCCCTGTTTTCATTTGAAAAAATCGTTCATTACGTCATTACTCCAACACCGGTGACGTAACATCTCTCATATGGATATTTTTTTATTTTTTTATTCATTTATTTATTAAATAGGCCACCAGACAGGTAGTTATACCCAATAATGAGGCGGCACACTTACAGGTACACATATAAAATTTATGAAAGCATGAGTAACACATAATTAACATCAAATCACTAGTCTAAATCAACTAATACTAAAAAAAAGCTACCAACAAAACAAAAATATTCGAGAATTTCACTCACGAATGTATGGTGAATTTTGTCTTAATAATTTTTCTAAACTGGTTAATTTTGAGGTGAAGAATATCAAGTTGATGATCCACTGATTTTGCTGTGAACCGATTATGCGTGAGGCAGCATCGGATCATCGGAGAATTTAAGGTATAATTTGTTAAATGAGTACTTACAATGAAGGTTCCTCTATTTCGCATGATAAGAGAAGTGCAATTGAATGAGATGAAACGTAAACAATAGTCGGAAACAATCAATCCATTAACAATTTTGTAAATGAAACATAGATCGAAATAAATTCTTCTATCTTGAAGCAGTTCAATATTATAGTGCCGTAAATTTGATTCATAATCAGAGAAGTGTTGTTGCCTATGAAATCTATAATTGAGTGAATTAATAAGTTTTTTTTGAACACGTTCAATCTGTGATACATATTTTTCATAGAATGGGTTCCATACTGTTGTGCAATATTCTGATATAGGTCGTACAAGAGTGTTGAATAACATTATGATAGAGCTAACATTGTTAAATTCTCGAGAGATTCTTAAAATGAAGCCAAGTGTCCTCATTGCTTTTTTAACCATACTCTCAATATGTTTCTGAAATGTCAATTTTCCGTCCAATAACAGACCTAGATCCTTCACAGAGTCTACAAATCGGATTGACACGTCATCAATAAACAGGTTGATAGTATTGGATATCATGAGATGAGGCTTCAAAAATGGAACCTCACGTGTTTTTGAAATTTTTTAAAATATCGCCCATTTCTGAAATAATGAATTCATTCCATACATTTGCATCATACTGTATATCATGAGAGCAAAGGTTAATTTCATCCCATGTGTGTTAAACGCGGAAGGAATTGGATACCTTTTCTCCCTTGATATATGAAATGCTATATTAAATGTTCATGTTCTGGAATTAGATACTGAATAGGTTGAGATTGATAATGAAAAATAAGAAAATATATATTGATAGTCTCAGTCAGATATATTCTCATTTATTACCTTCTGTTCATGATGATATTCAGAATTACTTTACGTTATGAGTTATTCAACAACAATCTGATTTTATAATTTCATTTCTTTCTGTATATAAATTATATGACTTTTGTCACTGTCCTATCCATTTTACTCATTATTATTCCAATTTATACCGTTTGACTCACATTGCAATTGAGTTCTTGTTTTTGTTGAATCGAATTGTAACAAAATGTTTCATATATCTACCATATATTGGTTCAGCCTTGGAAAAGAAGATAAAAATGTTGGGAAGCTTGGCATAATGATAAAGTAGTTTGATTGTAGCCCGATTGACTGAACTCCCCGATATTTTCTATTATATCGAAATAAAATTAGTTAAGATTAATAGTTCTTACTATACCACCAGGTGTCGGTATTTTGAATTTTAGTTAGCGTTTGCTTATCCTAGTAGTTTTTGAAAATTCGGTGTATAATCCTCCCTATTCGAAAACCTAAGATCCTTTCCGGTAATAATTGAAGCCCTCGTATTATAAGTGAAAATACACTCAGTTCCAAAAAAAGTGACGCACTTGATATTTTACCTATTTTCTTAAAAAAAAACAAGAATTGGTAGGTCGATTTTCATTTTTTTTAAATCTTTGGTAGGTAATGCATTTTAATCGAAAAAAAAAGCGGTGAACATTTTTTCAAAGCCTCCTTGATGATAAAAATAATAATAATAATAATAATAATAATAATAATAATAATAATAATAATAATAATAGACACAATGCGGCATTGCGAGTGCTCTACTACTATTTGAGGCACTCGTACGGAATAGACGAGACCCCAGTGCTGCCCTATGCTCCGGGAGATATTGAGTCCGTTGTGGAGAATGAGAGGTGCCGAATTTATTGGAACTTCTCATTCCCCACCCTCAGGCAGATACAAGCTAACAAGCCTGATGTAGTCCTCCTCGACCATCAAACCAAAGCGATGTTCGTGATCGAGTTTTCGGCGCCAGCCGAACCGAACATCGTTTTGAAGGAGGAGGAAAAACGGACTAAATATCGAGATCTTCTCTTCGAACTCCGCCGGCTCTATCCAGACCATTCTGTGGAATTGGTTATCCTGATAATCGGCTCCCTAGGAGGCACACGACACACGCTGCTCTCGGAGATCCAGAAAATCCCAGCGTGCCGTGATAAGGCACACATCCTGGCTGGTGGAATGCAGAAGGCCGTCATACTAGGATCATTGCGTCTACTCAGGGCACACGGTACTTGGTCCCAGTGATTACTCACCTCACAGGCTGTGAGGAGTAGTCACTGGATTTTATCCAGCACGACTCTGCGTGACGTCGGAGGCCGCAGGGTCGTGACTGGAATCATATAAACTCAACATAATAATAATAATAATAATACAAATAATAATAATAATAAGGTTTATTTACATACAACGATACAGTAATACATAATTTTATGTTTTCAATATTACAAAATGAATATCTATATGTATGTAGACAAACAGAAATCCCATTAGAACCTACTAGGTCGTGCATGGGTATTTCATAATTTGCGTGACAATACTAATAGTTATATTTCATTTCTTATGGTGAATTATTTATAAATAATATTGTTTCAATATGTATTTCTATATTTTATTAATGTAGTTAATCTATTACGATATGTAAGATTCAATAAGCAATTTTATACTAAGAGTGGTGGTGGAATAACTCGAACCATGATTTATTCTCAATTTTTGACTCACCCTGTGTGATAATTGAGTAATGGTATACAAAGTGCTTCCACCCTATACGAAAGAGGCTTTTATTGCGAGCATTTTGTTTTTTCATTCATTGATTTATCTCTGGAATTTTCCGAATTACAGCTTTTTTTGCTGAATCCTTGCAGATTTCCAACTTTCTGAATTTATCGAGAAACAATTTTCTAATGAAATGAACTGATACCAATGATTTTGAAAAACATTGTTATCAAACACAAAATTATAAATTGGGATGACTGCTTACTACCGTGTATTGCCTTCACTAGCAACTCTAAGAACTTCTATTCTACGAGGCATACTGGAAATTGAGTTGCTTATCGTTTCCATTGGTATACGATCCCATTTTTCCACTGATGCATCTGCCATTTCTGCGAGACTTTCCCGAGACCTCTCGCGAGAACGTACCCTTCTCCCTAATTTATCCAGTAGCTTCTAAGAAGTTTCGCACTATTGCTGCGGTGTGTGGTCGGGCATTATCCTGCATCAATATAAAATTATTGTCCACTAACTCTGCATGAAGTGAGACATTCTGCTCTAAAATGTCAATGTAAATTTGGACATTAATCGACTGCCTCACCGGAAAAACATGAAGGGGTGTCTTTCCATTCATTGAAATTTTTCCTCACATCATAACGGACCCACCATTGAAACTTTTGCATTCTGTTATTGAATTTTGATTAAATCGTTTACCAGTAGTTCTCCACACTCTTTTTCTTCCATCCACCATGTTAAGGCAAAACCTTGAACCATCCGTGAACAAGACATTCGACCATTCAGGAATATTCCACTGTCCATAATTTTCAACAAAATTTCTTCTAGCAGCACGATGTTCGGGAAATAATTTGGGACCTTTTGCAGGTCTCTTAGCTTTCAAATCAACTTCTTTCAGATGTCTACATACCGTCTGCTTACTTAGTGCAACATCACGAATTTGGCGAAGATCTTGCTGAATATTTACCGCAGTATTTGATCGATTCCGTAAAATCCGCAATCTCAAGAAGCGATCATCTCTTGGAGAAATTTTTCGCAGTCGACCAGAACCGACCCTTCGAGCGTACTTGCGGATTGCTTTACGAGCAGTTGCTTCATGAACTCCCACTGCTCGAGCGGCGTAACGTTTACTACGCCCATCGTTTACTGACGCAACTAATCTTTCTACTTGTTCAGGATTCATTTGAGGCATTTTATGTAATTTCAGTCTATGAAACAAGAGGCATACAACAATTTAGTTGCTATGACAACGGCATTTGTTTTTTGAAGACAATGTGATTTAACCAGAGTACAACCCAATCAATTTTGAGTACTCTGATCCTTCAATGAATTCAATTTGTGGGATAAGCGTGAGGTATCAGCTCAAAAGCTGTTATTCGGAAAATTTTAGAGATGAACCAATAAATAAAAAAACAAAACGCTCGCAAAAGAAGCCTCTTTGGTATAGGATGTAAGAACTGTGTATACCATTACTCAATCAACACAGGGTGAGTCAAATATCGAGAATAAATCATGGTTCGAGTTATTACACCACCATCAAGGAGAAACATTTCCACCTCTTAATTTTTTTTTCAAAGACGAATGCATCACCTACCAACAAATGTAAAAAAAATAGGAATCGGCCTACTATTTTTTTTTAAGAAGATAGGTCAAATATCAAGTGCGTCACTCTTTTTGGAACTGAGTGTATATTTTCGCACCGACTGAAAGGTTCCCCACCAAATGAGACTCTCGAAAATCGTGTAAAACCGGTCATTGCCTCCGTCACCAGGATATCATTTCACGACTGCAGGTGGTAGTCCTGCTGAGTCCCTTTATTGACTTCCGGATGCGACATTCCCATGCCGAAATCTGTCAGCAGGGAGCCCTTCCCGCTGGGCCCTTAGCGGTTTTCGCAACTTTGAAAGCATTACAAGGTCGTTTACAATGTTGAAGTTCGATAGACAAATTCACTCGAGGGTATTGACTTTCCAAACACGAATAAAATCAAGGAAACTTCGGAAAGGTATAGATTCCTTCATTATTCCAGATTTTTCTGGGATTTTCTCTCCTCGTCTTCATGAAACAGGAATATGAATACTATTTCAATATACGTGTAGTTAAAACAAATCAGATGATTTGCTCCAAAATGTCAATGCGTTCAAAGTTTTTTCCTATCAGAGAGTCTAGAAACACCGATTCATGCAACAGTCATTATAATTACATTCCCATTACATTATGAATTGAGAATTCTGAAAGCTCATATTCCATAGAATGCGTTCATGCTACACATAAACATATTTTCATTACATTTTCATCACATAAGTGCACTAAGAAGTTGACCAACTTGAAATTACATTATTATAGTTCTAGTGAAAACGATTGATTTGCAAGATTAGATCACTGAGTGACTATTATTTTCACAGAAACTATTTGTTATTTACCTCAGATATCATATTTGAAACAAACAAATATCCTTAAATAACATGAACATTTTGGAAATCCAAGCAAATCACAAAACTTTAAATGATTAGTTCATTAGGAGCATAATTTGCATGAACGGGTAGCTCGCGGCTAGTGAAAATGTAATTATAATGTTGTGAAAATGTAATTATAATGAATGTTGCATGAATCCGCCTCAAAATAAAAATTCACTAGCTTGTCAGTGACAATTTGTATTGAAAATGGTTTGGAGAAGGGAAATGAAGGTATACAGAAATTATATCAAATTTTTACTCATCTTTGGAAGTGTCGAAAGAGAATCTGCTCCCGTTTTCAACATAAAAAATGGATTTTTTGTATTGTAAATTCGTATTTGTCCTGACACTTTTCAATTCTCAGTGACAATTGGTGATGTTGGCAATCAAATGAGTTACATGATTTTTTCATTAATTAATATTGAATTCACCATTTTCCTCACAGATTTCAGTAGTGAATACATGTTCTATCTATATCAACTGAACAGGAAGAAATGCTGCTGTCTTCGTTCAGAATAATGCAAGTAGATTCCTTGATTTTTCTATTCTGGTTATCACCTTTTTTTCCAATGATTTTAATATCATTCCACTCTGCCATATGTTGTCCATCTTCAGTTAGGATATTTTCAGCAAGTTTCGATTTGTCGATGTGTGAATTCTTTATATTGTTTTTATGCTCCTTCGTCCTGACTGAAAGAGATCTCTTGGTTTTACCTGTATAAAACTTTTGCACGAACACAAGGTGTACTGTAAATACAATTTTTTGACGATTGTTCTTTATTTCTCGTTTTTTTTTTTGTTAGAATTGATCTCATTGTATTTTCAGTTTTGAACACAGTTTTCACCCGAAATATATCACCAACACGTTTTATTTCTCCAGATATTCCAGGAATGTATGGTATTTCATTTGTCTTTATTGATGGTTGATTTTGTCTCAGAGGCTCGCAACTTGTGAGTGCGGAGTGGCGAACCCGAGGTACCCTAGCCGGATAATCACCATTCTCCAACTAGTCTTAGGTTATATCCTCTACTCTTGTCAAATTTCATCTATCCTACCGGCCTTCCTTGGCCAACTCTTTTCTTCTCCGACCCTAATCCAAGCTGTGAGCGTCTGTAGCGAGGACTGAATGACACCAGGGGTAGGAAAAATACGGTGTCGCGAACGGAGCCTCCGGGAAACAGGGCGGAATTCCGGAGTAACCAGCCTTGGCCCTGTGTGGGGGCGCCACAGGGCTCGACCAACCCCTCCTTCCTTACTCGTGGAATCAATATGGACCAAGATGGGAAAAAAAAGAAACCAAAAGACCCGAGGAGGGATCGGATGACTCCGACTCAGACTCGGGTAATATCACTGTCAGGGAAGTAATGACCGTAGACAGTGATAACGACAACGGGGAGGGATCCACGCAAACGGACGACCTCACCGTACCACCAGTGGCAGGGCCTGCCGAGCAATCGGCAGTTAACAAGGACACTGGTAAAATAACCAAGGGGATTGAGAAAATCGACCTCGTAAAGAAACTCTCTGGAGCGCAGCGAAGGAAGGAGCTGAAAGAGAGGAAAATGGCAGCCAGGACGTGGACGGCAGAACCACCTGCTCAGCTTAGGATTGAAGCTGAGTACAAAAAAACAGAAGGGGCAAAAGGAACCAAGGGCGAGGAAAACAAAAAAAGACCTCGATCTGACTCCCAGACCCCTTCCAAGAACCAAAATGTCAAGAGGGCCAGGAACACGAACGTGTCGACTGGTACCTACAGCGACATGACCAGAGGAATCCGGGTGGCCGTGATCGACAGACGCCACCCTGACGTACTACTGAACCAGGAGCAAGCAGAACTGGTCCAGAATGCTATTGTGGATGCACTCTACGCGGCTCCATCAGGAAACGAGGGTGCAGCACAATTCGAAAGGGGCGGATTCAGAACAGGGGTGACAGCGGTGACCAGCGCGAACGAACGCAGCCTTAACTGGCACAGGGGAACGGTCGGCTCCCTTGGGGGGCTGTGGGAGGGGGATGAACTGACTGTGGTCAACTTCAGGGTGTTGGTCTTCGTCCCTGGGGCAGTCAGAGAAGAGCCATCAGAGTTCAGGCGGCGTCTGCAACTCCAAAACATGAAGCTGCGTACGCAGGAATGGACTCTGGTGAATAGGAACACAAAGAGGGAAGCAGGACAGACCTTAGTCTTCTCCGTGGACGAAGTCTCCTTCAGGGCACTGGAGAGGATGCACTTCCGAGCGTATTACAGGCTCGGAAAGGTTCTCTTCAGGTCCCTAGAGAAAAAAAGGCAGGGAAGGATAAGGGTCATCCAGACGAACCTCCAACACAGTAAGGCGGCCTCGGCAGTACTTACTGTAACTATGGAGGTATTCGACGTGACCCTTACAGGAACCATGGATAATACATAGTTGAATAATGGGTTTGAGGGGAAAGAACAGAGAGCAAATTCATAGCAGATCAGCCAAGGACCCTCGAACCTGTATACTAATCAAAAATGATTTGAAAATATTGCCTTTGACGAACTTCTGTTCTAGAGACTTAACGGCCATCGAAATTAGGATGAAAGATGGTAGTGGGTAGTAGGACGAGGGAGTTAGTACTCGGATCGGCCTACTTCCCTTCGGATGATCCTGGACCACTCCTAAGAGGGCTGTGGAAGAACTGGTGAGGGACTGCAGGATAAAAGGACTGCAGTTGACCATTGGGTGTGATGCGAATGCACACCACACCATCTGGGGAAGCAACGACACCAACATTAGATGTGAATCTCTACTACAATTCATGCTGGCAAACAAACTGGACACACTGAATGTAGGAAATAAACCAACCTTCATCACAAGAAACAGGAATGAGGTACTTGATGTAACAATAGCCTCTACATATGTGAGTGACCTTGTTACATAATGGCATGTGTCAAATGAAGAAAGTTGCTCGGGTCACAGACACATACATTTCAGAGTAAAGATCAACCTAATTCAAGAAACTTATCGGAATCCAAAGAAAACGAAATGGGAGGCCTATCAAGCAGGCCTATCCCGTAATCTCTTGGTAACGCAGAGGAAGATAAGTACGAACGAGGAACTTGAGAGGGCTGTGGAGCAATTCGATGACATGGTCACCTCAGCGTTCAATGAAAACTGTCCCTTTTTCACAAGGAAGGCTACCAGGAATGAGCCCTGGTGGAGCTACGAACTTGCAAGATTAAGAAAACAAGTGAGAGAGAAATTCAATAGTGCAAAAAAATCAAGAAGGTGGGATGAATACAAGAACGCCTTGACCAGATACAAAAAAGCAATCAACAAATCTGCTAGACTCCAAAGGATACTCTCCAAAGATTCAAAATGTACAATATACTCTCTCAAGAACGAACAAGGAGAGTACACAGATACAGGAAAGGAAACAATAAACGAACTTTTCAGAGTTCACTTTCCTGGATCTCAAATAGTTCAGACACCTGCTATGGGAAACAAAAACGGACTGTGGGTCCTATCAAGAGGATCCAGGAAAAGTTGAAACATAGCTAACGAAGTGGTGACATATGATCAGATAGAATGGGCAGTTAATTCATTCGAACCCTTTAAATCACCAGGACCGGACGGGATCTACCCAGCACTGCTACAAAAGGGGACAGAAACACTGATAAGGTGGCTCTGCAATATACTAAGAGGAAATCTAGCTCTTGGATACATACCAAGCATTTGAAGGAAAGTGAGGGTCACCTTCATACCGAAACCTGGAAGAACTGGAAAGGAAATGGCAAAGTCCCTCAGACCAATTAGTCTTATGTCATTCACACTGAAGACTTCAGAGAAGCTGGTAGACAGGCACATGAGGGGCGGCGCACTGGCAGAAAACCCACTGCACCGAGACCAATATGCCTACAGGACTGGTTGTTCGACAGAAACAGCACTCCATAAACTTGTTGAAAGGGTGGAAAACACGCTGGAAAATAAAGAGGTATTATGAGCAGCCTTCTTACACATAAAAGGAGCCTTTGATACTACCTCAATAAACTGTATAAGTAAAGCTCTCAGGCAGAGAGGAATCAAGAAACCCTGTGTGGCCTGGATAGACTCAATGTTGAGGAACAGAACGATTTACACCACTGCGATGGAAGAGACCGTAGAGGCCAGAGCGACCAGAGATTGCCCGCAGGGAAGAGTACTCTTTCCATTTCTGTGGAATCTGGTTATGGACGGGCTACTGAGGGTTCTCAATGACAGTGAACATAGAGTCCTCAGATACGCAGACGACATAGTAGTCTTGGCACAAGGAAAGTATGATACCACAGTCAGAGATCGTATGACAGAGGCTCTGGAACTGGTTACGGAATGGACGGATCAAGAAGGGCTGAATATCAGTCCTCACAAGGTCACCATGATAGCATTCACACGAGGACATGAACTAGAGGGATTAGGTCCTCTTAAACTCCGAGGCGAAACAATCCAGTTGAGAGAAGAGGTCAAATACCTTGGGGCGATATTAGATCCGAAATTGACTTGGAATCAACAACTGGAAAAGACAACCAAAGAAGCGGTAACGTCACTGATGATGACTAGACGCTCTTGTGGAAAGAATGGGTACTGAGACCAAACATGCTGTACTGGCTGTATAATAGAGTGGTGATGCCTTCCATAACATATGCCTCTCTGGTATGGTGGCAGAGAACACTTCAAAGAGGAGCCATAACAAGACTGAGCAAGATACACTTGCATGTCTAGGAATCACGGGGGCTATTCAGTCAACGCCAACCGCAGCCATGGAAACACTACTGGATCTGCCTCCTTTCCACTTGATGGTACAGGGTGAAGCGAGACTTGGTGCCCTCTAAGACTGCAAGATAGACTGAGCAATGTTAACATAGAAACAGGACATATGAGCATCGTCAGAATAGTGAACAGGGACATACTCAATATGAGAACAGATCACATTTCGAAACGATATATATTCGACACTTCATTCAGAGTGTCCATACCAGACAGATCTGAATGGAATTACGGATAACTCAGCACCATACTGCAGGGAAAGATCTGGTGTACAGACGGGTCCAAGACTGCGAATGGGTCAGGAGCAGGAGTATACTCCAAACATCCGGAAACTAGCCTCAGCTACTCATTGAAAAAGTATGCCTCAGTTTTCCAAGCAGAGGTGTACGCAATTCTCCAATGTGCGGAAGAAAATAACAGAAGAGCTGTGAAAAACGAGCAGATCCGTATTATGTCAGGCAGTCAAGCGGCACTGAAGGCGATAGAAAGCCAGGAAGTGACATCTATACTGGTATGGGATTGCAAGAGGAAACTGAGAACTCTGGCAGACCGGAACTGCGTCAAGCTAATCTGGGTGCCAGGTCATCAGGGGATCGCTGGCAATGAGAAGGCTGACAAACTTGCAAGAAGAGAGTCGGACAACGAGCCAGATCCAGGACAGACTCTTGGAGTACCAAAACGTACAGCACGAGTGTCAGTTGAAGACTGAATTCAGGCAAAACATAAGAGCTACTGGGGAAACATCCCAAGAAACAGACATGGGAAACAATACATTGAGGAACCAAGTCATAAACGAACTGTAGACCTGCTCAACTTGAATAGAGCACAGATAAAAACTGTTACGGGGCTCATGACTGGCCATGCGCCAGTTAAGGAGCATCCCGCCAGAATGGAACTGTACAATGGCGACCAAGCTGCAGACTATGTGGCAAGGAACCAGAAACAGTAGCACATATACTGTGCCGATGTGAGGCATTGGGCCGCAAAAGACAGAAGATCCTTGGGCAACCAGTTGGCGAACCAGAAAAATTCAACTCACATCCAGTGAAGGATTCGTACAGACTTGTTCAAGGTACAGAGATAATTGAGTGGGCACAATAAAAAACTACTAGGTAAGATACAATGGGCCACCATAGGCCTAAGTGTCATCGGAGACATGGTCAGACGAGCCTACAAACGTAGTGGGTTTTTAGTGGGTAAACCCTGGCTAGAGTCAGGGGAGTCCCACACTATCATATGGACTGGACCTATATGGTGTCCATCAAGGATTCAAACCATCTCGACAAAAAAAATATCTTGTGTTTGTGGAAAGTTTTATACAGGTGAAACCGAGAGACCTCTTCCAGCAAGGACGAAGGAACATAAATACAATATGAAGAAAAGACACATTGACAAATCAAAACTAGCTGAACAAATAATATTAGAATCATTGGAAAAGAAGATAACAACCAGAAGAGAAAAATCAAGGAATCTCTTCGAATTCTTCTGAACGGAGACAATAGCTTTGCTTACTGTTCAGTTGATATCTGGAAATTGAAATGATAAACTCAAGATTGATTAATCAAAACATCCTGTAACTCATTTGATTGCCAACGTCACCAATTGTCACTGAGAACTGAAAATTATCAGGACAAATACGAATTTGCAATACGAACAATCCATTTTTTATGTTGAAAACGTTTCCGAAACGTCCAAAGATAAGTGAAAATTCGATATTTTTTTAATAAACCTTTATTCCTCTTCTCCAAATCTTTTTCAATACAAATTTCCACTGACAAGCTAGTGAATTTTTCTTTCAGGCTCTCTGATAGGAAGATTTTCTAAAAGCAGTGACCTTCTGGAGAAAATCATCTGATTTGTCCAAACTACACGTATATTGAAATATTATTCATATTTTCATCTTACAGAGACTAGGAGAGAAAATCCTAGAAAAATCTGGAATAATGAATGTACCACCTGTTCATTCGTGTATGTACTTTAGCTTGAAGGACCACCCTGTTAAGGGACGTGAAATAAACTATCGTGATGACTTGCTTACTCAACTGTATTGTACTTAACGTGGACTGTGAACTATTTTATGCGTGTTATATCGACAGTGTGTGGAATGCTACTCTGTCTCAACCCTCAACCCTACTCAGTCCAAATCGATCGGTCGGGGTCGCTCTGGTACCACGTTGCCAAATCGAGTTTAATTTCTACATATACTCAACATGCCGCCCACCTTGAAAGGCTATGACTTTCAATAAATTGTAGGGGAACTGATCATTAAAATCCTAAACTAATTATATACACACAGAGAAAAAAAAACAACTTAAATCTAGAGTTCAATTGTCAATGGGTAAAGTACAGATTTTACCAAGGGACCTTTTGAAAATGTTACCGTTCGACACTTTCACTGACACCACACGAACCACCTTATCAGCACCTGGATGCAGTTCAACGATTCTAGCAAGTGGCCAACGGAGTGGTGGGACGTTGTCTTCAATTAGAATTACTAAGGCACCCACCTTAAACTGCACTGGATCCTTGGTTCTCCACTTGGTTCGTTGTTGTAATCTTGTTAAATAATCCTTGGACCAACGTGTCCAGAATTGCTGGTACAACTGTTGGATTCGCTGATAGCGTGATAATCGATTGAAATTGATATCTTGGACATCGTCTTGTGGTGCAGCCAACAGGGAATCACCGATTAAAAAATGAGCGGGAGTGAGAGGCATATGATCGTTCGGGTCGTCTGATAGGGGCGACAAGGGACGGGAATTTAGGCAGGCTTCAACCTGAGTCAAAATGGTACACATCTCCTCAAATGTTACAGACGCATTACCTAGAGTTCGTTTCAAATGAAATTTTGTAGATTTAACTGCCGCTTCCCATATTTCCCCTAAATGTGGAGATTTCGCTGGTATAAATGACCATCGAATTTGATCTTTAGCGAGAAAATCTACTAATTTTGTGTTATGAACATCATTTGATATTAAATTATACAGTTCTCTGAAATGATTACTAGCTCCAACAAAATTCGAGCCATTATCGGAAAACAACTCAAGAGGTTTTCCTCGTCTTGAAATGAAACGTTTCAGTGCGTTCAAGAAACTATCCGTGGTTAAATCACTAACAGGTTCGATGTGAACTGCTCGAGTTGAAAAACAGACAAATATACATATGTATCCTTTAATCAACTTGGAATTTCGCCGTGTGCAACTCTTTATTAAAATAGGCCCAGCATAATCTACTCCACTGCGAGTGAAGGGTCTACTAGGAACAACACGTGCACGTGGTAAGTTTCCCATTTGAAACGTTGCTGGGTTGGGCTTTGCCCTAAAACACCGTATACATGACCTTATTACACCCTTTACAACATTTTTTCCATCGATTGGCCAATAACGTAAACGAATTATCGATAATAACTTCTGAACACCGGCATGCAGATGTTTCAAATGTTCATGTTCTATTATTAAACGCGTAAGCTTGTGCCCTTCAGGTAAAATTATGGGATGTTTTTGTTCATAGTCTAAATTTGAATGCTCTAATCATCCTCTGACTCTAAGTATACCTGCCTCATCGATAAAGGGGTTCAAACTTGAGAGTTTACTGCTCGAGTGTACTAACCGCGAAGAATTGAGATCCCGAATTTCCGACTGAAATTCTACCTGCTGCGCCAATCGAATGACTGCATTCAAGGAGTAGTCTAACTCTTCAAGTGTTAAATTTACAGGCCTCGGTTTTTTCTGTAGCGCAATTGTTTTGAATCGTAAACAATATGCAATGACTCGTTGAAGTTTTCTAAGAGCAGAGTATTTATTGAAAATATCCAAATTATATGTTACCGTGTTCGCTAAGGTAATTGTAGAAAGTTTTATTTCGGGCAAATCTTGTATCATATCGACGTCGTAGCCTTTGAGGTTTGCGTTCGTGTCACATAAAAATTGCGGACCAAACCACCACATCGATAAATTCGACAATTCGTTCGGGCTAATCCCTCTTGAAATAACATCTGCCGCATTATCTTCAGAAGGAACATGTTTCCAGTCTTCAACGTCGGTTAATTCGATAATTTTTGTTACACGATTAGCTACGAACGTTTTCAATTCGTTGGGTGCATGATTTAACCATCCTAATACTATCGTCGAATCGCAATAATAAACAGTTCTGGAAATATGTACATCAAGGATTTGCTTAACTGTGTGAGTCAAATTTGCTAGTAAATATGCAGCTAATAATTCTAAACGAGGTAAGGTACATTTTTTCTGTGGTGCAACTCTTGACTTGGCACACAGAAGTCGTGAATACATCTTATTTTCAAAATTCTTAGAAACTAAATATATACATGCACCGTAAGCTCGTTCAGAGGTATCACTAAATCCATGCAACTCTATGGTGATCGGGTTTTTACAAATTACGTGGCGATTGATACTTAGGCTATTCAACGAGTGACTTTGGCTACTAAAGGATTTCCATTGCTCACATATATCCTCAGGTAAGGGTTCGTCCCAAGAAATTCCTCGTTGCCAGAGGTGTTGCATGTAAAATTTTGCTATGATTGTAGCTGGGCCGATTAGTCCAAGCGGGTCAAAAATCCGTGCAATTGCTGCTAAAACGGTTCTTTTTGTTGGGTTCGAGTTATTTACATTCATATTTATGCAGTAGTTTAGAGTATCCGTGTTCGGATTCCACGCTATACCTAAAGTTTTCAAAATCTTGTTCTCGTTAAACTGTATCAAATTATCTACATTGCTATTATTACCTAAAATTGTCTTCAAAATTTCGGTTTCATTTGAACACCATTTTCTCAGATGAAAACCTGCACTGTTCAATACTTCCGTTATTTGCTTGTATTCTACTAAAACTTCCTCTATCGTGTCTAAGCTTGTGAGTAAATCATCCATATAAAATGAATTTCGAATGATTTCACATGTACGCGGATAAATTTTATCATAATTAAACGAGAGCTGCTGTAAGCATTTTGTTGCTAGATACGGTGCGCAAGCTGTTCCGTACGTTACGGTATTAAGAGTATATAATCTTAAAGGGTCGGCTTCATCATACCGCCATACAATTTGCTGATAGCCTCGGTCATCAGGATGTACTATGATCTGCCGAAACATCATTTTTACATCCGCGCTTAATACATAACGGTGTAGTCTAAGTCTCATTAAGATTGCAAAGAGATCATCTTGAACAGTAGGACCTACTAGTAAATGATCATTCAATGACGTGCCATTACTAGTTTTTGCGGATCCATCGAAGACCACTCTGCAGCGCGTGGTGCTGCTCGATGCCTTTATGACCGCGTGATGCGGTAATACGTACGAGGGTTGTTCGATAATATCGCTAACTATTTTTTGTGGATTCATGTGATTCAATGCTTCGTATTCTCTAAGAAAGTTCATGTAATCTTTCTTCAACTCTTTATCTCGTTTGAACCGATACTCAAGGGAATTGAAGCGCCTTTTTGCTCCCACTAACGAGTTTCCTAAATCCGGAAAATTTGATTTGAATGGCAATCTAACTATAAACCTTCCATCCGCGTTTCGTAATGTCGTTTGACTGAAATAATCTTCACAATATTGCTCGTGTTTTGACATGATTCGTGTTTGCGGTATTTCCTCTAACTTCCAAAATTTTGATAATGATTCATCTAACATCTCGTTTGTGATCTCATGTGAAAAATGACATACTGAATTATAATTCGTGAATCTGTTTATGTTAATTGAACCGGTAAATATCCATCCTAAAGTAGTCTCTTGTAGAATTGGTAAATTCTTACCTAAATGTAGTTGTCGAGAGCACATTAGCTCATAAAATATATTGGCTCCGATAAGAACATCGATTCTCCGAGATATATTGAACTCTGGATCGGCTAATTTTATGTCATTTGGATACTGGAGTATATCACTTTGAAAAATAACTGTCGGAATATTTTGTGTTATTGTAGCCAAGACTAAAAATGTCATATCAACCTTGAAGGATGTGAATCGAGATGCAATAATTGCCCTTGTTCTTTGAGTAATACTGGTTAACTTTTGATTGATACCTGCAATAGGTATATGAAAATCTTCATATTTAAATTGTAATTTTTCACATAAATCCCTAGTTATAAGATTACTTTGGCTACCTGAATCTAGTAGAGCTCTGCAGATATGTGGATTGCCAAATACATCATAAATAATAATTTGAACCGTGGACAATAAAACTAGGTTATGTGAAGATGTTTGTGCGGCTTGTATACTTGATAAGTTTGTATCTATTGTGTGATAGTTCGCTTGGATTTCATCATTGGATACGAGTGCTTGTGTTTGTGAGTTACTTGATGAGCTCAAATTATGAATTTGTGTATTTGATTGAACGGGCATTTGTGAAAAAACTTGTGTGTTTGCGTGCTGTGGTGAATTTAATACTAGATTACTCATTTGAGGATTATGAGATACTTTAACTTGCGGGTTGGTGGTTGAAGAATGCGATGATGTTTGTTGATTATGCTGATTATTCGGTCTACTTGATTGATAATAAGTATTATTATGTAATAATGTATTGTGATAACGATCACAATGCTTGCAACCACTCGACCTACAGTCCCATCTTGCATGACCTGGTCGGAGACAGTTACCACATAGTCGTAACCTTTTCACTTGTTCATATTTTTCGTTTAGTGTTAATTTTATAAATTCTGAGCACTGGTATATATAGTGAGGACCGTTACAAAACATGCAGGAAATGTCATTGGTTTCTGTAACTGCGTAGGTGTGTGTTCAGGATTACGTTGCATTTTAAGATTGTTCGCATTTGTATTTACACGTGATTTATAATCGAATTCATAATTATTTGTCGAGTGATGATTCGTTACTTGTCTGTGATTAGCCTGTGTTTGTTTTCGATTCGATGATTCCGAGATAGTTTCTAAAATACAACATTTTTTGTGTAAAAAATTCGAGAGATCCTCATGTGTAGGTAATTTGTCATCAGTCAATGAATTTTCCCATTCGCGGGTAGTAATATTATCTAGTTTAGATGTTATTAAATGTACTAAAATAACATCCCATTGATTTGTGAGTAATTTCAACTTTGCCAAGGCACTTAGATGATGATGAACCTTATCGGTGAGTTGTCTCAATGAAGCTGCGGAGTCTTTCGTTACAAAAGGAAGATCGAATAAAGCTCTAATGTGATTATTTACAATTACGCGTTTGTTTTGATATCTTTTTACGAGTAAATCCCATGCAATTTTATAATTATCAGCCGATATTTCTAAGGATTGAACGAGCTTCCAAGCATCATGTTTCAAGCAAGACCTCAAGTAATAATACTTCTGTATATCTGTCAGATTTACATTTGAATGAATTAGCTGTTCGAACGTGTCGTGAAATGTTAACCAATCATCATAACTTCCTGAAAATATTGGTAAACTAATTGTGGGTAATCTTAAATTCGATAATGTATCCAAGTTTATTGGAGGAGTAGTAGTAGGTTGGCTCTGAATCGAATTCGATGGTTGTACGGAAACTTGCGTTGCATTTTTTATTAACGTTTGTGCTTTGGCTATTGTCTCATAGAATAAGTCTTCCTGCTCTACTCGATGAACATCTTCTTCAATATCTAATATCTCTAATCGTGATTGTACCTTATCAAATTCCTCAAAAACTGATTCAACCTTTTTCATTCGAATTTCTAACTCGCTAATGTCTTTTTGTCTATCTGTTGATCTTACATAACTTTGAAAACGTGTTAATTGACCTTTCAATATCCCACGTGATTTTCTCAACTCTGATATTTCAACCTCTGCAGGGGTCGACATTATTCAAAAGGGTCTATGAAATTTATAGGTATTCGAAAGCTAAACTGTAACCAGATGTGTACAAGTGGACCTACAGTCAAAAGAACTGCCTATTGGGAAAATAGATAATGGATGGTAATATAAACAGGAATAAGTGCTTACGGTTTTTCGAGTGGCTTTATGGTGGCTAATCTATCGAGGGTGCTGACTTGTCCTTGAAACGGCTATATCTGGGTGATGTCTGGTTATCTTCTCCACAGGAACATGCTTCGAGATTCAGATGGGGAAAACTTATTTCGAGTTTCACTTGTATTTCCGTGTATTCATTCGCTTCAGATAATGATTATCAATATGCAAATTGACTACTTGAATCGCACTTCTTGTAGTCGACTTGCTTTCGTGACGGCACACTATATATACTGTCCTTTTTCGTGAACGAGGGATGCGCGATTGATTTCACTGATCGAGCATTACACTTTTATTAATTGTCTTTCTGGCACTATTCGGTTCGATTGGACCAATGTTCATTCGTGTATGTACTTTAGCTTGAAGGACCACCCTGTTAAGGGACGTGAAATAAACTATCGTGATGACTTGCTTACTTAACTTTATTGTACTTAACGTGGACTGTGAACTATTTTATGCGTGTTATATTGACAGTGTGTGGAATGCTACTCTGTCTCAACCCTCAACCCTACTCAGTCCAAATCGATCGGTCGGGGTCGCTCTGGTACCACGTTGCCAAATCGAGTTTAATTTCTACATATACTCAACACCACCTCCTTGATTAACCTACAGACAGTATGTATAGATTCCTATTTCCTTTTCACTGTTTAGTTCTTGAATCTTTGTGAATACTGTCTGCATGATTTTCAATGAAGTTTCATTGAATTTTATGAAGACACAAGAAATAAGAATAACAAACCTTTATATGGGATTCTGTACGGTTCAGATGCGGCTTGTCAGGGTAGGCAAGATGGGAATCACCCATATACCCTCATAAAATGGAAAAGAGTGATCATTTGTTTGGGGGACATTGTGTTTTGTCAGAGTGACCTCAAGCTAGCACAACTGCTTCACAGTTCATTGTACCAGTATATCACCTGACGAAGCTACTGTGTTAGCGAAACATGTCGTGTGTTTGAAAAATTTTGTGGAAATCTTATCGTATGTGAAGTTTTCAGATTTATCATGGGTTTCCATCAAGTAACGGCCAGATCAATTAAAAAAAAATCATTTTGCACGAAATACATTATGTATGTACTCTTGGTATATCACGTGCACACAGCTGAGTAACCCTCACTTGATACTATTAGTTGCCGGTACCCCAACGTTTGTTCTGAAGAAACCACCCAATAACTGGACTATAACTCCTTCTAATCATTCTTATCTGCGATACCAGCTGTTCAGAAACGAAGGGTCAAAGCAGACTACATAACTACACTCACTCGAGGACAAGCTGCTTCATCTCCCCGATAGTCCGCCGTTTCACCTCATCCCTCTTCCCGATAACAGGGTGTATCCGGTCGATTTCCTCCCTGAACTTGTCACGCTCGCCGCTGTCAAGGGCCAGATAGTCGACGATATCGCCGAAGTCGTCGCGTAGGGCCGGCCCTTTGCCGTCTTTGGACCCGGGATTCTCGTTCTCGGACAATGGGTGCTCCTCGCTTCTGTACTTCCCGTTGTTGTGTAGGATCGACGTCTCATTTGGAAGGGTTTCCTTCGAGATGTTCGTACTGATAGCGCTGAAATGATAAAAAAACATCAGTTAGTTATCTTTCTACAAGGTGTTTTTCATTTCTACGATATGTTTATTCTGGATATCTCTGGTCACCTATCATCTTTTTTTCATGTTCTGGTGCCCAAGAAAAGGGATATCCTGTGATGTTCAGAGAACATCGTGAGAACCAAGAGAAATTAGGTAGGAATTTGTGTTCGTCTTGAATTTCTCGAGGTTATAATATGCTTCGGGGAACACCTTTCTTGACAATGTGTTTCAGAGCCTCGCTGTTGGTTGGATGAACGAGTCTTTGGAGAGAGATGTTCGGCAAGTCTCCAAAGTGACCACGAAGGAGTGCGAAGCCTCAACTCAACAAGTAAATCTTGCTGGGACTGCCAAGGAAGAAAGAATTGTTGATATTTCAGAAGAGCATCGTCCATATAAATATCTATGAAATAGGGCCAGATCGCCAACTTTTCTACGGTGTTTCACAGAAGTGAGTTGGTTTGTGAGCGAGTCATCACCCACGAGACAAATTGCAACAGTTTCAGGGTATGTTTGGGTGCTGCACTCCGAATATAATATTACAGGACCTGTCGTATCTGTGCCTATTAGATCATAAGCAGCTGACTGGAAGTTAAATAGCTCCTGGCCCGAAACAGAAAACCAAGTTTTTGGGATGCACTTCAGGTATGGTTACTCCTGACAAGCAGTTGTTGGGCACAGTGAGATCGGCTCTTCTAGAGTAAAGGCATGCTTGTGTTCTATATTTGCATTGAAATCTACCAATCCTCATTCGAGAATTGTTGCCCAGTCCATATTCATGTTGTTAACATTTCTTCCTCGTTCGTTTCTGATTCGCCTGGCTGGTATTAGAGCTCTGGAAGGGGAGACGGTATGGGAGATACTATCATCCGCGAAGCTGTGTACTGGACATAAAGTTGCTTTCAACAAATCGTTGATATATAGTAGACATAGTGTTGGTGAAAGAGTTGATCCTTGCGGAATACCAGCATTAATGATGAGAGAGTCAGATGAAACTCCGTATACCACTACATGGTAAGACCTGTTTGGGAGAAAACTAGCTAGCAGAGAGCATAGCTAGGGGGGCAAGCTATAAAATGAAACCTTGGCGCGGAGTCCGTGGTGCCAGACTCGATCCATTGGAGATATCAAGTGCCACGGCTGAGGTTCCACCATAGTTCAAGCGAGCAGGTCACCAGTTTATCTCTGATGACGGAAGCCATTTTGGCTCTCTTTATTTTCAGAAATAATAGATAACAGTGCGATCGGTCTGTAGGTGAAAGATATGTCAAGGACCGTAACTTGTAACAATGCGACCGAAACCGTGGAACACATACTTTGCTCATGTGAAGTATAAGTCCGCCAAGGGCTGAACCACCTAGAACAGGTCTATCTCACCCCTGCTGAGGTGGAAAATTCCACTGTCAGGAAAATTGTGGGATTCATCAGAAGTCAAGGGTTAGAGGACCAAAACTAGATAGGGGTAAGCACAATAGATCTTCTAGGTCGCAGTGATCAAGGGATCTCCTAGCCTATACGACCCATATACAATCTACATTTACATCTAAGGACTGAAAATTCAATAAGATCATTTTTTTTAGAACAAAACCAATCATTGAACATTACCCATTACTACTGTAAATAATATGTATGTAGCGAACTACAATTTTCTTGGTTCTGAAGTAGTTCTGATATTACTCGAACTTTTGTTAGATGAACCAACAAAATTGAGGATTATGTTGGGGAGACTGTGCCATTATATTCAGATTTACAATACATTGAACTTCTCAGGTGGGTGTCGAAATTCATGTAGGTACCATCAAGGGGAGAAACATATTGAAAATCAAGCTACCAATGCTATGATAGAATATAATCACCATTCCTCCACAGAGGGTTTCCAGAGATATTGTGAATAGACTCAAAGGAGGAATTGACGCTTTAGAATATTATTCGAATGAAGCTACAGGTTCCAAATTATTGTTTTTTTTTTGCAAATTCTGAATAGGGGTCATGTTCTCCGAGGCTCTCTTCTGCCTCGTTCGAGTTTTCATAATTTGTGAACCGTTCTGAAACAGTCCTAGTATTCTAAACGACTGCGCACTAGTTCTACGCAGTTTGAGAACGATTCTTGAACAGTACTGAAATTGGAACCAAATGAACCCATAGTGTATTTGGTGTCAAATCATCATCGGAATAACACGTTCGCGGACAGTCATGATATTTTAGAGCATGTGCACTATTGGGCACAAGCGGCATATACTGACAAGCGTCTAGCTATACCAATGAGTCTTCAGAACCCAACGACTTCCGATCATTTTCGAATGATCCATCGCTGATGCAGAGCACGCGCCAAATTTGAAACTTATCAACAATCCATGAGTCGAGTGCGGTCGAGTAATATACAGGGTGATCCACGGTGGATGGCCTATTAGAAGTATCTGGAGAACGAAGAGTTGGAATATTCTGAAGATCCGTCTGAAATATTTTTATCGATACAGTTTTGTCACTTCTATCAGAACCAACTAGCAACTCCGTTATTTTGAATGGATCACCCTTTATTTTATTGCATTTTTAGATTCATCCTGAAGAGCTGATTTCATTAATGCATCACACTTGGGGTCTAACAGGAATGATTACACAGATATAGAGTGTTCAAAATCGAGAAATTCCAATTTTAGGATACACATCCTTATCTCAACTCTCGATTCACTATCTACTGACATTTAATAGGAACAGATTCAGGGTGATCAGAATTCTGAATCTTGAAGCACCCTGTTTGTTTTCCAATTACATTTCAGTAGATAGTGAATCAAAAGTTGGGATAGGAACATGTCAGCCGTTTTGATGGATAACGAATAGTTTCGATAGAAAAAAATCCTAAAATTGGAAAATCTCGATATTGAACACCCTATATCTCTGTCATCATTCCTGATAGGTCTCCCAAGTGTGTTCCATTGAAAAAATTAGCTCCCCAGGGAGAATCCAGAGATGCGATACAGAGTGTTCCATTTGAAATAACAAAGTTGCGAGTTGTTTCTGATAGAAGTGACAACGCTGTATCGATGAAAATATTTCAGACGGATAGAGAATGTTCAACTATCAAAGCATCCCAATTTTCTGAATAGTTTGTCGGTTCGTTCTCCAGATACTTCTAATAGGTCATCCACCGTGGATCACCCTGTATATGTTCGGAAAATGATGCAAAATGATATTTTATAATATGAGCCACTTGAGGCTTGAAACAGTTCCATGCCACCACTCTCCTGCTGCAAAACAGTAGTTTTGGCTGGTTCATTCCAAAACAATATTATAGTTACAACAAATTCACATTATATTCCAGGACACCAGTATATTTTCATTTTTTTTTTACAAAAATTGTTTCATAACGCTATCCTTAGGCGCCCCTGTGCTGATGACCTCATTCGCAGTCCGCATCAGATCCTTGTTCATTCATTATTCAAAATTTTTTGGGATTTTCTCTCCTCGTTTTAATAAGATAAAAATATGAATATTATTTCAATATACGTGTAGTGAGGACAAATCAGATGATTCGCCCCAAAATGTCACTGCGTTTGAAGAATTTCCCTATCAGACAGCCTAAAAGAAAAATTCACTAGCTTTTCAGTGAAAATTTGTATTGAAAAATGTTTGGAGAAGAGAAATAAAGGTATATAGAAAGAATATCAAAATTTCACTTATCTTTGGACGTTTCGGGACCAACTCTGCTCCCTTTTTCAACATAAGAGATGATTATCTCAATAGCAAAGTCGTATCTGTCTTGGAGCTTCTCAGTTTTCATTGACAATTGGTGCCGTTGTCAATCAAATGAGTTACAGGATGTTTTCATTAATTAATCTTGAATTAACCATTTTCATGTTCAGATTTTGGTAGTGAATATCATGTTCTGTCTATATCAACTGAACAAGAAGCAATGCTATCGTCTTTGTTCAGAAGAATTCGAGCAGATTCCTTGATTTTTCTCTTCTGGTTATTATCTTCTTCTCCAATATTCCACTCTGTCATATGTTGTCCTCCTTCAGTAAGGATATGTTCAGCTAGTTTCGATTCATCGATATGTCTTTCCTTTATATTGTACTTACTTTTCCTCGTCCTTACTGAAAAAGGTCTCTTGGTCTCACCTGAGACACTAGCATTGCTCCTTGTTCAGTTGATATAGACAGAACATGGTATTCATTACTAAAATCTGAACATGAAAATGGTGATTCAAGATTAATCAATGAAAACATTCTGTAACTCATTCGATTGCCAACGTCACCAATTGTCAATGAAAACTGCTTTTGAAATATTCATTTCTTGTGTTGAAAACGGGAGCAGAGTCGGTCTCGAAACGTCCAAAGATGAGTGAAAATTTGATATTTTTTCTATATACCTTTATTTCTCTTCTCCAAACATTTTTCAATACAAATTGTCACTGACAAGCTAGTGAATTTTTCTTTTAGGCTCTCTGATAGGAAAATTCTCTAAACGCAGTGACATTTTGGGGCAAATCATCTGGTTTGTCCTTACTACACGTATATTAAGATGATAATCATATTTTTATTTTATTGAAACGAGGAGAAAAAATCCCAAAAAATTTTGAATAATGAATGTACCATACCTCCTCGATTAACCTACAGACAGTATCCTTGTTCATGTTTGTAGCGTTAACTGCGTTCGTCGTCTAGCGGAGTTACATCGCTGCTTCTGCATGGTGAATCAACAAGAAACTTTGTTTTCCATTTATAGTGTATTTGGTGTCAAATCATCATCGGAATAACACGTTCGCGGACACTGACGATATTTCAGGGCATGTGCATTATTGGGCACAAGCGGCATATCGTCGCCGCAGAGCAACAGTAGGACCTCCAAAAAAAAATGGGCTTTTGGAGATAATTGAGGTTTCAGCATTATAAACTATATCGACACCTAGTGAAACACTAAGACAAGGCTTATGACGTGATTGAATGTTTTATTTTCCACATATTATCTTTGTGTTGCAGAAGTTTTAAATTCAATATATCGAGTCAATGAAACAGTAGGTTATGATACCATATCCTGCTGTATATAGCACTGAGATTCTCACGCCAATATTGTAGATATCCTAATGTCGCTTTATCGCCCAATCTCGACACTTTCACATGTCTAATAGTGTTCAGTATTCTGGAAAAGATTAAATTGATATTCATCAATATGAATCCGAAGACTGAACTAGAGAATGATTTATTATCAAGGGACTTGTACATACTTAAAGTGGCCAAGAAATCTTCAGCGATCGCCATTTTTCTGCTATTTATCCTTTATTTTTTGCGATAGGTTCATTTCTCTAATGTATTTGAATTAAATCAATGGGGAGTGTTCAACAAGATGAAAGTACTCTCCTCTGCAGGAGGAAATTCTTGGCAAAATGCTGATTATTCAAGACACACTGAGTTAATTGTTCAAAAAATCAAAATTCTCTTGGGTATCCTACAAAATGTTATGAAGTTCAATAGCAACAGTAGGTCAAGTCGATATTATTCTTTCCAGAAGCATTATTCGATTTCGAATTACCACCTTCTGGGTTATACTTGGAAGCTCAGGAATTGTCCAAAATTCCACTGTGATGCGTTCACTAGAGGCTAAAATATCTGAGATTGTAGTAATCATGAATAGTTGAAATCGAATTATCTCGGAACGAAGATTTCGTTGATGTTCTAGTGTTGCTCTGAAGCAACGATATGCTGACAAGCATTTATCTATATCAGTGAATCTTTGAATCTCAACGACTTCCGATCATCTTCGGATGACTCATCGCTGATGCAGAGCACGCGCCAAATTTGAAACTTATCAACAATTCATGAGTCGAGTGCGGTCGAGTGTTATATATTTGGAACAATTATGCAAAATAATATCTTATAATATAAATCACTTGGGGCTTGGAACATTTCCATGTACAGTTTCATGTACTGATGTAGCTGCTTTGTGGCCCATGCAACCACTCTCCAACTGCAAAACAGTAGTTCTGACTGGTTCATTACAAAACAATACTACTATATCTTCAATGTCCTAGGAATGTATTTTTTAGAAATAAAAATCAAAATATGCTCCGACGTTTTATGCTGCAGTTATGATGCCTGGACATTCGTGTAGATATTTCACCAAGAGTGGAGGAACTGCAAAAATGAACTAAAAGTAATGTAATCTTTGGTAGAAGTCCATGGTTTCTCAAAGTGGAGTCAAGTATTAAATACTGAATGATACACGAAATCATCTCCATGACATTTGATGTGATTAACACATGAAAAATTGGTACATACATGTTTCGGACATATATATGTCCATCATCAGCCCTATATGAGAATTACATAATTTTTGTCCTGAAATTGAAACAGTTATTTGTACAATGGGTTTTGATATGCAAAATTGAAATGGGGAAACCGAACAAACCTCCGGAAAACTATTATACGATTTGTGGTGGGAACCATCAAATGTCACATATGGATGCGACATTGAAAATTGAAACGTGTCTATCTTGCCTTGTACCAGCACACGACGGATATCACCTGACCTAGGCGGAAAGAACCAGTGATTATGAAATCACGAGGGCTATCACCTGTCAATCGTTGTCGGTCGAATTTCGCAACACCCTGTATAGAGCTGACACTGTCAATGGTAGCATGTACCGGATGAACAACTGAGAACGGCTGTCATATCTATCATTCTTCCAACTTTGATAGTTAATATCTTCCGTTGGCAAAAAGCTTTGGCAACAGTGTTCAATTGACTTTTGATACTGAAAAGTATAATTAGGGTCAATTGCCGGTAGTCGTGCGTGGCGATCGTTTGTCACCTGAATGCTTTGTTGTAGATCACTGTTCTGAAAGGTATAAGCACCGCTAGTATAGACGAATAAGATCGCAAGTGTTTTCTTTCTAAATGCTGAATTGTGCTCCAATCGTTCAGGAACGCTTGACAACCAACAGACCATTTTCCAGCTTTTGGCTCTCATCACTGCAGGGGTATCCCCAGATGGCTTCATGACCGCTATCTAGTGCGGAACTGACACAACGTCAACACATTAAAGAAGGCTATTCGAACGTTATCAGTATACGAATTCGATTTTGTATTTCACTTCAACATACGTCACATACGTGAGTCCATCTTTCCTCATTCGTATACGAATTGAATTCGAACGGTTGGAGATTAGACCCATTTAATACCCACGTGTAATTCCGCATCTGCGAGATGGACGCGTACGTAATCTGAGTGAATTGAAAGAAACACTATAAAACAAATTCCCATTTTGAATAAAATTACTGTGTATGATTGCCTGGTTGGCATATTCTGGCTCTTTCGTTGTAGAAAATAATCTGTGCCTGGAAAACTGTGTGATAGATATATTTGTTGATATTTTTGTGAGTAGTATGTTTGATAATTCTTGTCAAATATCTTTTGGATACCCTGTATACGTACTTATGATTCTTTCTATTCTATCAAAGCAATGCAGTTATTTATCTCATCGATTTGCTTTCTGAATCAACTCAAGAATACGACTAGCTTGGTAGCTTCCTGAGCTAATCCACCGAAAGCAGTGTTTTTTTCTATTCATTCAAGTCGATATCGGAAGAGCGGTTTGTTATTTCATGAAACTTTTATTATTTGGATGGGTCATAGCTTTCAGAAGTGATGCATAATGAATGGAACTTTTATCAGAATATGGTATTTCTGGAACTTTAATGCTTTCGTGAAAACATCTCACTATTTTTCCTAGGTCGAATTATTTTGTTTGGTATACAGCGTTTGTATAAAGAACTGTATATTTTGCGGTTCTTATATTATAAGAAAATAGCTTATTGAAACAAGTTGGTTGATATACAGAATATGATAACATCAGGAGAAAACTGTTTTTATTATTATCATCATCTCTAGGTGATATAAACCATTTTACGTACAGTATCATACATTTTTCATTTTATGGGAAGTTTGTCAACATTCAGTTCTAGTGAATACCCTTTCGTGCGCTTCAAGAGACGGAGAAGAATGCGGTGGCAGTCTTTTGGATTGCAGCAATAGAAGTGGAAACTAAGTAACACGTGAATTGTATCGTCGAGCTATTAGATGACTAAACTCAATATTCATTTGATAAATTTATATTTCAAGAAGGAAGCATATTATTACAACCAAAAGGGAAAAATCAAGGAATCCGCTTTCATTCTTCTGAAGTGGAAAGGTTTCATTTCTTCAAGCAAAAAGCGTACATCAGATTGAGACAATTGAAGAAATAAAATTTGATTAAAAATAATAAAGTGGGTCACACTGTATAGTGATTATAGTGATTGAAGTTATTTTCAACTTATTCGTTGCTATCAAAAGTAATCTAAGGTTATGTGAACCTGTCCATTGAAGAAGTAAATAACAATGAGGTTCCAACTACTGAGATCGCTGTGCCAAAATAAGGAGAATTAAAAAGCTCCATATGTGATCACGTAATCTGACTATATTGATCAAGTCGAAAACTTACGCAACAGTATCTCGTTTCTCATGCTCCTATGGGGAAAGAATTCCGGTATCAGGGAAGGCCACTGATACCTGGTAAATAGTTTTATATTCCAGGAGTACCAACCTCGCAAAGAAGAACCCATTTCTAAGGAATAATGTTATTCAAATAAGATGTTAGATGTAGATACTAACTGGTAAGCAGTTACTCTGAGAAGTTTCGTAATGGAAGAAGAGAGAGGATATGATATGGGAGGGTTACAGTAGAAAATATAGAGTAACAAGAACATTTAGATTCATTGAACCCCTAAAACACCTACCCCCTACCTCGATAGAATGTGAACAATGTCGATTCGAATGTCGATAATTGGCCTTCACAGACCCATTCTCCATGCATGTGCTGGGTTTGCTAAGAGAAACTCAATGTGTCGATTAGGTGGTACTGGCCTTTTGCCAGGAAACTGAATTCGATTGGTGGGAACCCAGCACTGGGACCAGCTGCCGCAGTGTACTGATATACACAGTCCCGCAAATGGGACCATTCACTGGGATGCTGATGATGAACAATATAGTTATTTTCCTAACAAGTGCGCCAAGTGTTACTTTTCCGCACGCAATACAGGCGAAGGACGCGGAGAGGAGTTCGAATAAGTTTTTGCGTGCGGAAAAGACACTTTGTGCACGTATTAGGAACAACGTTTCTCCTACGAGCTTAATATCAGATAAAAAAGGAAATGGAAATAATATATATCTCATTGAAGAATGTAACCATCACATATAACGAAAAAATATAATAAAAAAAATCCAACTTGAATTACAATTTATTGAATAATTTTTAGTTAAACTTGATGGAATCGCTAAACAACCAACAATTACATATCAATGAAATATAATGATAGAAAATTAAATCATTTGTTCCTAATATTAATATTGAGGTGAAATACAAATATCGGGAAGAACGGTTAAAAAGTAGAAGGGATTACGGCTTCTTATAGTGCGTACAATAGTGTACAGCAACTAGAAGTTTCACTTATCCGCACTGAGTGCGGAAGAGAATTACTTTGCGCACGCAAATGAGTGCGGAAAAGTACTACTTTGCGCACGCTCGTAGGAAAAGACATGATTTCATACGCTTCTTCATATTCTGAACGTACTTAATAATAAGCGTGTACACCTTAGCAGAACTTTTAACTCAAACCATGTTTATAATGATGCTTTTATATATAAATAATGATTGACGACATAATTCGATCGAAAAATTAACTGGAATGATTTATTTTTGGACATCTGAAAACGGACCCTCTTATGACGTAGAACCTCATCTCGCCATAGTTAAAAGAAAATACCAAAAGCCCGACGGAGACTGAGCAACTTTCAACTGTGATCTCGCGCAAATTCACTCTGTCAGAAATCATGTATCATTCATCTCAGTCTGGAATAGTCTCATTTCAGTATTAGGGTTTTGACGTCACATCATCGCCTCGTTTTCAGAGGTCCGAAATATCAGGGCTTCCAATAATATTTTATGAAACGTAGGGAGCTCACAGCAAAAAACGGTTTGCGGTGGGGAGCTAGTTTGGGTGAGTTCTATCGAATTATGAAATAATTTTTTTTTGTTATATGAGCCCATCAAACCTTCCGGATGCAGTTACCCAATATACAAATCAATTTATTTATGGTAACAGCAGTGTCAAATTGAAAGAATGGTGCTTCAAAAGAATGCGTTCATTGATAAAATCATATACAGGTTGTCCCTTAACGATATACTAATATTCCAGGGGCCGATTATTCGACCCATTTCAAGAATTGAACTTCATATGAACGTACCTCGTATTACGTCTTCCTTTGAGATACAGGGTGTCAATGTCGAAAATATGCATAGATTCTTTTTTTTGTCCACTCCGTACTTTTGAGAGATGACAAAATTCAGTCTGCTATGTGACTGAAATGATAATAAAAATTCAGAATGTTACATACTGCGTGGTTATCTAGCGAGTTATCTAGTCATGGATGTCCTATATGGAGTACTCAGACATCAACATTTTGAGTCTGTAGCTCATTGAGAAGTGGACTGTATTTTTTCATAGGTTTGAAGTGTCTCAGATCGTTCCGTTATCCGAAATTTATTCCTATTTATTGTTTGAATGAGAGAGAGCAAATTACGAGGCTGTGGTTCTTACCTGTGTGCAAGTAGAATTCATCTATGGCTTCATAGGTGGAGGTGAGAAACCAAAACTATTAGTAACACGACCCGAGCTGGCCAGCGAAACTTCAGTCAAACTGATCTTTCTTCGAGCGAGTCTATTAGTCAATTCATCGATTCTTCGATCGAGTACTGCTCCGAAGAAACTTCTGAGCATATACGAGGCACGCTCCATATTTACGCACAGAATATGAAACACTGCCTATTTTCGCGATAATGATTCATTTAATGAAACAAAACAAAAATAATAATTAGACAAATACAAACAAAAAAAGGGTGAAGACGGAACATACCGCCCACCAAAATGCATATGCATTTTAATTTGAGTCACCCAGTGGCAAAGGGCACAACTTCACCACGGGACGCTTCAGTTGTCCGTGTGCAGTACGAACTGTGACAACCCGTAGTATTCCATCAGTACCTGGATGGACATCGATTACCCGACCTAATTGCCAACGTAAAGGTGGCAAAGAATCATTTTTTATTATCACCATTGACCCAAGCTCAATGTTCGCTGATGACCGTGTCCACTTCGCTCTCTGAAGTAATGTGTGTAGATACTCCTGACTCCATCTAGACCAGAAGTCTTGATGAAGCCGCTGAATCATTTGCCAGCGAGAGACGCGGTTTAAAGTTAAGTAAGTGAGGACCTCCTCTGGAGGTGAGTTCAATGGCTCCAGGGTCAAGAAGTGACCTGGAGTCAGAGCTAAAATATCATTTGGATCAGAACTGGTTGGACATATTGGTCTTGAGTTGAGAATGGCTTCGATCTGAATAATTAAGGTGTTGAACTCTTCATAGGTAAGTATCTGGTCACCTATGACTCTACTGAGATGGGATTTTACCGACTTTATACCAGCTTCCCATAGCCCGCCGAAGTGTGGACTTGAAGGAGGAATAAATCGCCACTCGATTTGTTGTTCCTGCGCCGCATTTTTCATGAGAGACATAAGAGTGCGAGATGCACCTACGAAATTTGTCGCATTGTCACTAAAAATATATGAAACTCTACCGCGACGGGAAATGAACCGTTTCAACGCCGCTAAAAAGGTGTCAGTTGACAGATCAGATGCGAGTTCAATGTGCAGCGCCTTGGTGGCGAAGCAAACAAACAAACAAATATACGATTTGTATGTTTTTGCTCCTCGATATCTTCCTAATGAGATTGTGTATGGACCACCGAAATCAATGCCAATGCATGAGAAGGGTTTGAGTTTGGAAACTCGGAGAGAGGGTAGATTCCCCATAGGGGGTTGAACACCAGTGGGATGTTGTCTCCAACAGGTAAGGCACTTCGAAAGACACCTACGAATCGTTCTTTTCGCTGACAATATCCAGAATTTTTGGAGCAGAAGAAAATGCAGGGTTTGCATGCCAGGGTGAAGATATTGTTGGTGAGTACTCTCAATGATGAGGTTCGTGAGTCGGTGACGACTCGGTAGAAGAATGGGGTGTTTTTTGTCGTAGACGAGTCCAGAGTGCATGAGACGACCGCCCACCCTCAAGATACCATCCTTATCGACAAAAGGACTGAGTGTAATGATTTACAAAGAGGTTTTTCACTTGCTAGTTCTGAGAGTTCATGAGAGAATTCATGAGACTGAACGTATTTCACAATTTTGAGCAGGGCAACATGAGTATCTCGAGAAGTGAGATGAGAAAGAGAACGATGAGACTTGCTAAGTCGAGTATTCCTGATAAAACGGAGAACATAGGCCAAAATTCTCTGAATTCTGGGTAACGAGGAATGATTTTCCACCAGATCATCAAGAAAATGTTTTTCCTTCTGGACCAATAGAGTGACCTTCTTTTCTTCAGAGAGAGCTTCAGAAGTCAGTTCGAGTGGAGTAGAGAAAGACGGCCAAAACTGACATGGTTGGTACAGCCAAAGTGGACCCGCCCACCATAAGGAATGGTCAACAAGTTCAGATGGGAGTAACCCTCTGGATGAACAATCCGCGGGGTTTTCTTTTGAGGGAACATAATGCCATACATCGGGCGACAAACGTTCATGAATATGGCTGACCCGATTACTCACGAACGTTTGTCATCTATGAGGTGATGATCGAATCCAATCAAGAGCTACAGTCGAGTCTGACCACGCCGAAATGTCATGAATCGGAATTTGCTGGTCAACAGCAGTTAATACGAGAGCGAATAAGTCAGACAAAAGAGCAGCTCCACAAAGCTCTAATCTAGGGATAGACACTGTTTTTAAAGGTGACACCTTTGCTTTAGCACACAACAAACGAACATATACCATACCACCGACTTCTAATCGAGAATATATTACTGCGGAATACCCTTTTTCACTAGCATCTGAGAATCCATGTAGAGTACAGTTGGTGGCAGCTGGATGAAATACGTGTCGAGGGACACGGACATCTGTGAGAGCAGGTAGATCTGATTTGGAAGTTGTCCAAGCATCGATGATATCTTGGGGTGGCTGATCATCCCAGCCGATGCCACAAGTCCACAAATGCTGGATGAGTCTCTTCGCGAATAGAGTAAGAGGGCTGAGAAACCCTAAGGGATCAAATATTCGAGCCAAGTCCGAGAGTATATTTCTCTTTGTACATTGCTGATTCTGAGGAGAAATACTAAAAGAAAATGTGTCATTGACAGAATTCCACTGCAAACCAAGGACCTTTACACTGGCATCTTCATCTAAATCGAGAGACTTGGAGTCATATGCACTTTTTGAGGACAGTAGTAGGGACTCGGAACTTTTCCATTTATGCAGGTCAAATCCTGCTAGCTTTAATAAAGCGATCAACTGAGCTTTGAGAGCCTGAGCATATTCGAGAGAGACACAACTTGCTACAATATCATCAACATATGAGCAAGTCTTCAGAGCTTGAGCAGCAAGAGGAAATTCCGTACTCCCGATTTCCGCAAGATACAAGAGCGTTCTAATCGCGAGAAAGGGTGCTGATGCAACACCGTATGTTACGGTATTCAGTTTGTACTCCTGAATAGGCTGATCACTAGAGAAACGCCAGAGAATTCGCTGATACGTTGTGTGCTCTTCAGAAACCAGAATTTGGCGATACATCTGACGAATGTCAGACATTAGTGCTACAGAGTGCACACGAAACTTGAGCAAGATAGTAACAAGATCATTCTGCAATTTGGGTCCTGTTAACAACATATCATTGAGAGAGGTACCTTCCGAGGTTTTTGCTGACGCGTCAAACACTACGCGAAGTTTTGTACTAGAACTCTGCGGTCGAACTATACAATGATGTGGGATGTAGTAGGACTCCGCTTTCATTTCAGGTGAAGGAATGAGAGACATGTGATTTTGCACCAAGTAATCGGCCATGAAATCGCAATACTGTTTATAAAGATATGAGTTGAGACGTAATCTACGTTCAAGAGATAAGAATCGTTTTTGAGCTATAGCACGGGAGTCCATAAAGGTGGGAGAAGATGAGCGAAAAGGGAGAGTGACAATAAAACGACCTGTGTCATTTCTAGAGAGTAGAGGTAAATATATTTTCAGCGAGAGCATCATCAGGGTGGCCCTTACATTTTCTGGGTACTTCTTCAATTTCCCAGAAACGTTTGAAGGCAGAGTCGAGAGGTACATCGCATGAGCAATGCAATGAGCTAAGAGAAGGTGTGAGAGAAGAACAGTTTACTGATCCCATTAAAACACAGCCGAACGCAGTATTGAGCGCTACTGGTTCCTGTGAGTTGCCGACTATTTTTCCTGCTTCTAAAGCGAGAGAGAAAATATCTGCACCGAGCAGAATATCAATTTCCGCAGGGATATTATAATGAGGATCAGCGAGCTTCAATTTGGAGATGTGGGAACAAGAATCTGTTTTGACAGTGTGACTTGGCATATAGTTACAGACCTTCGACAGAACGACGGCCTTGAACTGATATGTGGGTTCAGCGCTATGACAGGAACGAATTTGTAGAGAAACTGCTTTAGTCGAAGTAGAGTTCATAGTACTGATACCTTGAATGGAGAGAGCGATATTATCAACACGTAATCCTAGACGATCACAACATGATTTGCTGATTATGCTTATTTGTGAACCAGAGTCGAGTAAGGCTCGAGCCTTCTGGTAGTTGCCAAAAGCATCCATAACTTCTATTAAGGCTGTTGACAAAAGAACAGTGGAATTCGAAGAGGTTGAACAGCAATGAGAGTTCACATTGCCTTGAGATGTATTACAGGGTGGAGGTCCCTGTCCCAATGATTGAGAGAATGGAGGAATGGCAGACTGGTGAGAATGAGCATGGTTGCTGCCACTAGCAGTCTCACCTGCGGACGTGTGTGGGCTATTACTAGAAGAGCTTCGTCTAGCTGTAGATATTTGAGAATTAATGGTATTTGTCATTGAGTGAGGAGCATGACTTGGAGGAGAGCGATGATATAATGGAGTATCATTGAAATGTAATAGAGTATGATGAGGTTGACCACACTTGAGGCATTGCGTCTTTGAGCCACATTCTTTTATAGAATGCATGAAACCTAAACAATTAATACACCATTTGTGTGATTTTACTACACCATGTCGATCACGGGGAGCTAGAGACAAGAATTGAGGACATTTGTAAATGGGATGGTCGGCGTCACATAAAGGCCAAGATATTTTGGTCTGGACATGGAAAGAAGATCGTTTTTGAGCAAAGTTTGACACAGGAAATGATTGCATGTAACTACGAGCTTTAGTTTCATTTTTCTGAGGTCTTTTTTGAAAGCAATCAGATGCCCGATCAAGAGAGCAACAATGATTCAATACAAAATCTCTGAGAGTATCAAAAGTAGGAACATCATTTGATCCATAATCAATTTCAAACCTCGAGACTGTATCCGAGTCCAATCTGCGGAGTAGCATATTGAAAAGGAGAAAACTCCATTGCTCAGTAGGAAAATTCAAATTTTTAAGAGCAGCGATATTTTCCGTATATGTGTCCAACAATTTTCGGAGGTTAAAGGGAATCACATTATTCTCAGGAATCTTAAGAGCATTTTCCAACTCATGATAGTGAGCTGTAGCCAAAAGTCTTTTATTTTCATATCGTTTGAGTAAAGAGTTATATGTAACCACGTAATTCGGATCACTAATAGGATTACATTTCACTAGAGCGAGTGGTGGACCAGATAACGATGTTACAAGATAATTAAACTTTTCAATATTTTTCAGAGAGTTATTTTCATGTACTAAACTATTGAACATGTCAATAAAGGTTTTCCACTGTTTGAGGTTTCCATCAAATTTAACTAATTCGATTTTTGGTAGCTTAACATGACTTGCATTAGTTAATACATTATGAGCAGTATCTTTAAAATCAAATAGTTCGTCATATATCGATTTTGAATCATAATGATCTTGATAAAACACCTGCAGTAAGGCTTTATGTTCATCGTTATCATAGGTTTCAGCAGTGATCATTAGCGGAATCAGAGCAGCATTATGACTTTCAAAATCTTCATGAATGGACTCTAAGTGGGTATATCTGGCTTTGAAACGAGGGGTAAATCACGGCGAAAAAAATTGTACACCAAACTTCCCATGGGTCAAAACTTCCCAAACTTCCTCGAACTTCCTCGAACTTTCTCAAACTTCCTCGAACTTCCTAAAACTTCCTCGAACTTCCTCAAACTTCCCCGAACTTCCTCAAACTTCCCCGAACTTCCTCAAACTTCCCAAACTTCCTCGAACTTCCCAAACTTCCTCGAACTTCCTCGAACTTCCTCAAACTTCCTCAAACTTCCCCGAACTTCCTAAACTTCCCGAAACGTTTCATCAAACGTCACAAACCAAGTACTTATAAGCAATTCAGTATTGATAGATTCAAAATTTGTTCCTTTTCTTATGGTAGGGTATAGGGTGGTCCGGTTCGTTATACAAAAATTCAACAGTGTGGTGTTCTCGTTGAAATAATGAAATACTTTCATTGCATGCATTATACATAATCTTCATTTTATCTTATAGAGCTTAAAAAGTTTAGTATCTTGGGTGATTTTGTGGATTTATCTCAAACCGTTTCGAACTTTTCATCAAAAAACAATATTCAGACTCTTATTTTAAACACCCTATATCTCGAAAACAAAGCGTTTGAAAGTATATGTTTATATGATTTTTCTTATAATTTCAACCGAGTACAACACACTGTTGAATATTTTGTATTACAAACCAGATCACATTGTATAGGTAATAGGTAGGTATTACCTACGTTCATGTATAGGTGAGTACCTAAACTTGAAAGTACTTTACTGGAAGGAATTTGAAACTGAATGTCATGAATATCTGCACTGTATTTCAATACAAAATGGAATTCCACTTTATTACAATTTTGATTAATCCACCGACAGAAATCAACTATCAAACTAATTACATAACATGCAATGCAGATTTTCTATACCACGAATTTTTAGGTAGGTAGGTACTATTGACTTATTCGAGGACTTATCTAACAGCATCTGTTGGAAGTTCCGAAATAATAATGAACTCTTTGAAATTATGTGAAATATTATTTCTATACAGGGTGTTTCAGAGTTGTGTCGACAAAAGCCTTGACAGAAGCCTCTAGCAATCATAAAAAAAACCATAATTCTTTTAACTTGGACACCCTGTATCTCGGAAACGAAGCATTTTCGGACCCATTTTCATATGAACTTGATTTCATAATTTCTTGAGAGGAATCTTCCCTAGGCTTTTGTCACCACAGCTCTGTATATCCTGAGTTATTAAGTTTCTTGGATTATCTAGCCAAAGATTTTTCCCGACCGGCTCCGCCCAAACGTTCACAGACATCCTACAGCTTGCTTGGTCTTTCGGAAACTTCCCAAACATCCTCGAACCTCCAAAACTACCTGAACATCACGAAATGTTTCAGACTCTGCCGAACTTCCCAAAATTCCCCAAATCACCCAAACTTCCTCGAAGTTCCCCAAACTTCTTCGAACTTCCCAAAACTTCCTCTAACTTCCCAAAACTTCCTCGAACTTCCCAAACTTCCCAAAACTTCCTCGAACTTCCCCAAACTTCCTCGAACTTCCCAAAACTTCCTCGAACTTCCCAAACTTCCTCGAACTTCCCCAAACTTCCTCGAACTTCCCAAAACTTCCTTGAACTTCCCAAAACTTCCTCGCACTTCTCAAACTTCCTCGATCTTCCCCAAACTTCCTCGAACTTCCCAAAACTTCCTCGAACTTCCCAAACTTCCTCGAACTTCCCAAACTTCCTCGTACTTCCTAAACTTCCCGAAACTTTTCAAACTTCACAAACCAGGTAAGCAATTTAGTATTGATTGATTCAACTTTTTTCCTTTCCCTATGGTAGATAGGTATAGGTAGGTTCAGTTAGATGCAAAGAAAATATCGCGGTTGGATGGTGTTAGCCTCGGTGTTAGCGCTCGTATTGCAGAGGTGACTAGATAGGTGCCATCACCGCCCTAGTGGGACATGTTCATTGCATCTGACTGTACGTATATGTATAGGCAGGTATAGGTGAGAATACCTTAACTAAAAAGTACTTTACTGGAAGGGATTTGAAACTGAATGTCATGAATATCTGCATTGTTATTCAATACAAAATGAAATTACTTACAATTTTGAATAATCCACCAACAGAAATCAACCTTCTAACTAATTACCGATCTAATTACCTATGCAATGCAATTTTTCAGTACCACGAATTTTCAGGTAGTAGATATTATTGAGTTATCTAACAGCATCTCTATTATTTGCTGAAATGAAAAATCGAGAAATGAATATCTGACTAAACATTGCATTCTGTTCTCAAAACTACCTAAACATCACGAAATGTTTCAAACTCTACCGAACTTCCCAAACTAGGTACCTCGAATATCCCAAACTTCCTCGAAATTCCCCAAACTTCTCCGAACATCAAAAAACTTCCTCGAACTTCCCAAACTTCCTCGAACTTCCCCAAACTTCCTCGAACTTCCCAAACTTCCTCGAACTTCCCCAAACTTCCTCGAACTTCCCAAACTTCCTCGAACTTCCCCAAACTTCCTCGAACTTCCCCGAACTTCCCCAAACTTCCTCGAACTTCCTTGTGTCTGTACACTAAACTTCCCACGTGATTTACCCCTCGCTTTGAAATGTGAATGAATATCGCTGGAAGTTCTTGCTGAATTAGCAATAGCACATAAATCCGACATCCGATCCATGCATATTTGGCGGAGTTCTTTATGTTGCTTGATTTTATTCGCCATTATGGATAAGTGATCGATGTGAGGATTAATAAACTTCCAACTCAAATTTCGAGAGGAACTATAACTTTTGACTGCACCTCGTAAGGTTTTTTTTCAAAATAGTGTTTTTCTTGGACAAATTCAAAGTGAGTTGAAAAAAATAGAGAGATTATAATGTGCAATAAAGATATCTAGAGAGATAATTTTTTTTATTGATGAGCAATTTGAGATCTTTGTCAAATCAAACAAAATAAATAATGAAACGTATACGTCGTATCTATTCAATAGGTCTACTAAATAATGCACACACCTCGTATAATCAGAGATCCCGAGAAACCAATTTCCAGCAAACAGATTTACTGATAGTGGTCGTACCTTTTGTGGGACGACAAAAAACTCATGGACAAACCCAAATCGTCAGAATAAAATTGTTTTTCTTGGATAAATAAATTGTATCGAATTTATTAATGTTTCAATTTCCAGAAGAGAAAAAGCGAATCACAATATTAATAATCATCGTAACTCATTCCATATGAATAATAAAGAAATGGATTTTTATGATTGAGACGTAAATTTACGTTTTTACTCCTGACCGTGTTTTACCGAAATAAAAAAAACTAGATAACAATCTGTCCCAACAGCTTTCAATGTACAATGCTTGATGTTATATCGATGCTAGAAATTATATGAGAATACAAATGCTTTTATAATGAGAGAAATGAGTCAATGAGAAAATGTTTGTTTCTAGATACCTATTTTCGAGAATGTTCAAAGCGAGATGTCACAGTTCGACACTAAACGAATGTTTTATCAATTCATCAACCATATATTTGTCTAAATATAATAGATGGAATAAAATCTAATAACTTCTGCGATCGTCAACAATCCAAAAAACATCCTTGGGTCGTAAGGACCAAAACATGTAGCTCATTGAGAAGTGGACTGTATTTTTTCATAGGTTTGAAGTGTCTCAGATCGTTCCGTTATCCGAAATTTATTCCTATTTATTGTTTGAATGAGAGAGAGCAAATTACGAGGCTGTGGTTCTTACCTGTGTGCAAGTAGAATTCATCTATGGCTTCATAGGTGGAGGTGAGGAACCAAAACTATTAGTAACACGACCCGAGCTGGCCAGCGAAACTTCAGTCAAACTGATCTTTCTTCGAGCGAGTCTATTAGTCAATTCATCGATTCTTCGATCGAGTACTGCTCCGAAGAAACTTCTGAGCATATACGAGGCACGCTCCATATTTACGCACAGAATATGAAACACTGCCTATTTTCGCGATAATGATTCATTTAATGAAACAAAACAAAAATAATAATTAGACAAATACAAACAAGAAAAGGGTGAAGACGGAACAGAGTCTCATCCCGTTTTTCAGTTTTTTCTCTGAAACGGAAGTTTCTATCGAGTATCAACCAGAGGATCTTTTTTGTAAATAGTTAAATAGCCTTCCATAGCATTGTACGAAATTGGTGAAATGTCCTTCGTTGCCCACTTTTAAGTAAAATATAAACAATTGAATTCCCGTAACGTTGCCACTGGTAGAGGAAATGAAAATTTGTTCACATAATAAAATGCACCTTAATGCATGAAAGACGTGTACCCAATTCCATGAAGATGTATACAATATTGTCTCATCAGTTATTATCAAGAAACTGAACATTTTTCAAAACTTCATCAGCCTGTATCTCAAAAGTTAAGACTTTTCGGACATACGTTCATATAGAGTTTTCTTTCTGGAATGAGTCAAAGAATCACTTCCTCTGATATAAGCATGTCTTTTCGAAGATATTCACGAAGGGATGTGCTGACTGGGCTTTTCGAGTTGGTCTGATTGCAGTGACCAGTGACCCCAAGACTACTGCCGAGTGGAACAAGGTCCCGTGTTTATGATAATGTTCCTTACCAAGTTGTACATTATATTTTTTTCACCACTAGCAATATATAGTGAAACTTAAATGTGGACCCGAGTGTAGACCTATGTCATTATGAAAGCACTTATTTTCAATTCTAATTGAAATCTAGTCACCATGACAGCAAATGACAAGTCGTTTTTGATGAATACCTAGTAGCTCCAAGTGCCATTCCTGTGATTTTTGCATCAGAACAGTGAATTCGGGTTAAATACAACAGAGGTGGCAATGCCTTGATTGACTTGTGGTATCTGTGACTATATACCCCGGTAGTGAAAACACACTTATCGTCTTCAAAATGATTGAATAATGGTAGGTTCTATAGTGGCGGAAAAAACAATTACCTATTAATCTTATGTAGATATCCATGATTTTCTCTGGGTGGATTGTAGTGATGGAAGGGTTAGAAAACACAAAATCATCCCCACAACGTTAAATAATCGAAAGATTATTTAGGGGAACATGTTTCGCACAGTCATGTATCCATCATCAGTCTCTATCCTCTCAAACCAAATGTCCTATAATATGATACAAATTGATGATGAAAAATGTATGAAATAGAGAATTAACTCACGTGGGAATGAAAAAAAAAACACACATCATGAAATAACATTGCATGAAATGATTGTGCAAATAAGCACCAGTTAAAGGTCAGGTTAATTTTGAAGCCCTGTGCCCCTATGAGGACGTACATTATCACGATTCGATGGCAAAACCCATTTTTGGAAAAACCGAAATAACGGTGGAGTCAAATAATTACTAAAAACAAACCTCCATGTGAGTCAATCTTTGGTTATAACATTTTGTATATTTTCACATGCCTTTACTTGTAGTAATTTCTAAAATACGGCTGAAGATGGACTTTTATAAGTTCGAAACATGTCCCGTTGAATAACTACTTCAATATTGAAGTTGTGGAGATGACTTTGAGCTTTCCTTCCTCCTTTTGAAAATTCCACTCCACTTTGAGCAAACATGGACTTCTACCAGAGATTAATTATATTGTTACGAGTTGATTAATGAAAAACCAGAAAATTGAAATGTTATGTATTTTCATAATGTTTTTTTTTCATTCCCACGTGAGTAAATTCTCTATTTCATACATTTTCCATAATTGATTTGTATCATATTATAGGACCTTTGGTTTGTATGGATAAAGGCTGATGGACACATGACTGTCCGAAACATGTTCCCCTAAATAATCCATTTTTAAACGTTGTGGAGAAGATTTTGTGTTTTCTAACACTCTAATTACCTATTAGGTATCAAAGAAAAGATAACAAGCAGCAAATTATCATAACTTGAAATATCCGATCAGTCAAAGTATTCCTATATGGTATTTGTTTTCACTAATTATTATTTGAACAACTTCTAGCTTGAATACGAATGCCTTATTTTTTTTACTGCGTCAACCCAACTCATGTCGCGGATTCTACCTATGCTAGAATCGGGGTCACCCTTTATTAATTGAATCATTCTGTATATGATATACTTTTCCCACACATGATATTTTTTGCAGGTTGTTGGATATATATCATTTCCATATCCATATTCATTGGCAATGCTATTTTCATTATCTCGATTGCTCACTAATATTTTTGTTTATTATATTGAAAGCATGCTGGTACGATGAAAGATAAGTGGATGTGGGAAACATCGGAGTTTCATGTTTCATAATTTGATTGTTTCGGATTGAAAAAAGAAGAGAAATTGTGGGAGTAATCAAGCTCTTTAATATCTGAATGATGGTTTCTCGTTTCGACTGGGAAATAAAAAAAAAATAGGCCAGATAACAATGACCAAGTAGCATTTTGATATTATACAATAACATTCTTTGCATATGGGTAATGAATCTATTGCAGTTTCATTATACTTGAGAAATATGTTTTTACTTTCATTCTCGTTATGATGTCCCGCATTATAATGATATAAGTAGATATAAATGGAATCGTAGAAAATACCTCAATCTGAATGATTCATCAGAATCGATTAGACTTCTATTCAAACATTTTCCATTTATACAGTAGGTGATGATAGCTATTTATTCATCAAGGGCAGGAAATTAGGTATCCATTTTCTCCCGCGTGTGAAGTAGATTTCAATTAGAATTGAAAATAATTGCTTTCATAATGACATAGGTCTACACTCGGGTCCACATTTAAGTTTCAATATATATATTGCTAGTGGTGAGAAAAATATAATGTATATACAACTTGGTAGTGAACATTATTATAACCACGGGACCTTGTCTCACTCGGCTGTAGCCTTGGGGTATAATCTTGGTCACTGCCATTCAGACCAACACGAAAAGCCCAGTCAGCACATCCCTTCGTCAATATCCTCGAAAAATGTCGAACAACACTCTACCAAAACTCCTTCGTCTATAGAACGTCGAAGCATTGAAATTCATTGCCAATGGACGTATTTTCAAGAACACCTGATGCCTGCCCTCCCTATCCTCCCTAAGTACGCACGATGTTTCATGAACATCATGGGATTTTTTATTCGTGAGCTCTGAGAGACAAACATTAGACAAATATTTCTTCCATAAAACATGTGTTTGTTTTGTTGAGAATTGCAAAATATAGGGTTGGAAATATGTGTGGAAACACCTAATATCTCAACTCAACCAGAAGACATTTTTATTTTTCCAAGAGGACTTCAGACATTGTTTTTGTTCTACTCAGTGATTTTTGGTAGCTATCATATTTCTTGTAAGTTTGGCGCTGTCAGCACTTTCTTAAATGGATCACCTTGTATGTGAATATTTTTTCGCGGATAGCAGATAGTTAAAATGGAATATTGATATGAAGTTCGACGTGTCTTTGCCTTGTGATTGTAAAAATAGAATATACAATGATAATTGATGTAAAATGCCTGTTTTTCTAGTTTCATTCGTTAACTTGTAGGAAAAATGATGAACAGTGTTTAATAGAGTAGACTTTCCTCTGCTTGCCAATAAACTAACCTATCTTTTGACATAAGAACAGATCTTGTTAAGAAATATTAACATTTTTTTCAAAACTGTTTGATGGGATTCGTTTGGAGATTAGGTCATTGTCAAGCAGTTTAAGGTCTAACAGTTTGAACACTTTTTTAGTTTTGTAACAAGTACACGAGTGGAACTCAAATACCAAACATGTTTTATTCATCAATATTTCATCTAATATTTCTACAACAAACAACAACAGTCTCAATCTCCTCCTGAAGATGCTAACATACACCGAAAGAAAAATCTCAGTAATAATTATCAAATATTTGTTAACGTCAAATTTGTTCATAATAATTAGCCATATTCATAATTGAAAAGGCTTATTCATCAAAATCGTACCTGTTTCTATGCTTCATTTATTAACAATAAATGATTTATTACTGTCATATTTGTTGATTTTGAACTGCATTACTTGATAATTAACAATTCATCTACTACGCCGATATGTGTTTATTTATTATGATAAATTTGTTCATTATAAATATACGTAAAATGAAGGATAACAATGGATATTTTATCTTATTCTTCGTTTGGTAATTATGATAATTCACTTGGTAATAATTGAAAAACTGTCATGCGCATGGGCCATCATTTTAGTTTAGCTTCCATCTTTCATCGCATGAGCATCTTCTTGATATCGTTGCTGATTTTCATTTGATTTCGATCAACGCGAAAGTTATGTAGTGTGATGGTTATATTAGTTCAAACCCTTATATATGACAGTGCGGGTTTGTTTACATTTGGACATGTATATTTACGTCTTATACAATTAGCTTCTTGAGATAATTTCATGTAGGTACGACATCACATATGATGGCAGACGACTATCAGTGCACCTAGTATACAACATCTAGTATGTTCTCAGAATAACAGTGATGGTGGTGGCTAATCAATCAATATTGGAATATTTTGACCGTAAGTGGGTGGGGATGCTTATATGTAGTACGCATGAGTATATTTTCTGATATTATTTGCTTTGCATGAATTTGAAAGAGAGTACTATATTATTATGTACATTGAAACGTGGGTATGCCATCATACCTGAGAGCTGATGAGTTTATAAGGTAATAGGTTTATACGCAACCAGCCCTGATCGAATAGTTTGATTATATACTTATAAATAATATTTGTTAACTGTAACTAAATATGTTATTGATATAAGGCTCAGAAACACTCCCTCGTGGTGATCCACGACTGGTAATAAAAAAAAAATTAGCAATTTTTCTGAAATGAAGACATTGAATCATATCAGCGAACATAATATTTATTTATTATCAATAAAATGTTTCTTTTCATGCTGTACCTACTCATTAATGAATATTTGGTTACTAAAAACAAAGATTTTGAAATAATAAATATAGTTTGGTGTGGGTGAAGAAATATATATTCTCAGATAATAAATGAATATTATCAAGAGATAATCATAATTTTAAACATGCACTAGGCTTATTCATAGGGGTGTGAACAAATGATTTGTTTTTTACGAACAAACGTCTAATAAACCATATTCCAATAACGGATTTGGTAACAGTTGATCATGTTTATTTATTATAACCAAACCGTTCTTTCAGTGTAGTTAGCGCCGAAGCGTTCGAAAAATCGGTTTGACTAGTGGTAAAACTGAGTGAAACAGTTTAGTTCTGAAGGTTCCAATCTCCGATATAACGTTGAAAGAATAGCAATCGTGAAAAATATCAACATATAGGGTGATCCATTCGAAAGAAGGGAAGATTTTCCCAGAAGGGAAACACTTCTAAATATGGTTGTAGCGTATTTTACCTAAATGTCGTTTGTTTTGAACTGGACTAAAGATATTTTTGTGGACGAATTTTCCTGTTAACCTGACGAGTACGCACTGATAATGACTCAACAGTCGGAAGCGCTCTGCTACAAATATTGAATGAATTATTTTGCACGAAATACGAATCTTCCCTTCTTTGGTATATATTCACGTGCACACAGCCCAGCAACTCTCACACAAAGCTACCGAAAATCAACATTGGCTACTGAGTAGAACAGAAAAACCTATAGAAGTCTTGATAGGAAACAAACATTAGTTCTCATGAAATTGTCAGAAGTTATAAGGTGTTTCCACACATATCATACCTAACCCAGTATATGTCAAACTGAACGATATATTCTATTCCACTTGAGAAAGAACATCGTTCTTATATCAGCGAATAAATCTAGATAGATGAGGGAAAAAATCAGATAAAATGCGATTCGATAAAATTTTGATTCAGTATCTAGAAAACACTTATTATTGTGGTAGCGTCAACACATCGATAACATCAGTAACAACAATAAATGACTATACCTACCTAGACAATAAAATTTTTTGAGTGAGTTGTTCAACTTCATCACCCATTGTCATGAAAACGAATATAGTTATGGTTAGATGTGAAACGTATGAATATAGTTGAAAGTTCTAACATAGGAGAATGCCACATATATACAGGAAATTTTATATTTCAACGAACAGGGATGATGAAACTAGAACTATCAGCCCTATCGAAGAGAAGGCAAAAAGTATAGGAAAAAGTTCGAGTAAGGTTTTTGAATGGCATTGGGTACGATACATGTTCAAGCCAAGTTTGCTACACATATTTAGAAACCCAAGTAGAAACGTGATCAAATTATATTTTTCAAAAAAGCCGAGATGAAAGCATACCTGCATTTCTGGAAACTGAAGAAGAGGTCTACTATCATTTGAGTGACAAAAATTGAAGAACATTTGTGAAAAATACCCTTCGGAAGCGAAAAGCAATATCGGAAAGAACACTTTCTCCTTGACGAGTCAGAAATAGATCTGAAAAGAGGAACATTTTTGATAAACTAAATCCAATTGTTGAGGGAAAACGAAGAGAAAGCAAGACGAAGAGGAATAAGAGAGGAAAGAAATGATAGAGAGAATAGAAAACAAATTTTGTTAAAGTTTTTCAATTTCCTAGGGAAGTTCTGTAGCATTGATGTTTTAACGAAAGAGAACAACCGAGACAGCATTTTTGTCATGACATCATTTGCATCAAATACACGTAAATACATTATCTCCCAAATATTTCAAAATAGACAATTTGTCTTGAAATGATTTTCACTCAATTCCACCCAGAAATTGGATTGATTCCACATGATCATTCGATATCAAATTTCACCAATAGATTTTCCTTCTCATAAGGAGTCGAAAAAAAGACGCAATTTTACCCTGGTTATCCCTACTTCGAAGTAAGAAATCAACTCGAAACTCGAAAAGGTTAGGAAGGGCGGAACCTAGATCTTCTCTATTGGAATCCGGATAAACACTTTGTTGATCTTATATCACCCCATACGGTTACCGTCTTTCATTACTGAGATACAGGATGCTTTGTAAAGTTCGAAAAAGCTTTTGCAGTCATAACTGTTGAACAGTTTCAAACCACGCTGTATAATCCGATATATTTTACTCGAATCATCAATTGGAGATGTGTGGGAATAGAAATTAGAATACAGATCACAGATTTGCATCAAGGAATTCTGTGAATTCTTCATATTTTGGAGCGACTCCCTGTACAGTTGAAAACTGTTGTATCGTTTCAATTTTCGAAAACAGTAGGTAGATATAGAATTATCTCCTCATGAAGGTGATTCGAACAATTCGACGAAGTATCGTGACATTTGTGACAGAGATACTCAAATTATTCTTCGTAGTGTTAGGTGCGACTTGATGTATTGAAATTGTTATTCCAAATATCCAATTCAGGGAGAACATATTGATATTCAGGAAAACATTGATAGTGTAATGATATTTTCCTTAGAGGGGCTTCACAAATATCATCAGTAAGACAGGAGTACAACGATCATCCTGTATCACGCATCCCAGATTGTTTTCTAACCTCCCAATGACTCCTACATACACCAGCATATTTCCGAACACTCAATATATGCCGCAGTGACAAATAACGTCACAGAATATTCTGGAATGTTCTGGAAACAATCGATGGAACAATTAGAGAAAGAGGTTTTGTTCTAAGAAGCTTCTAGAACAAAAAGAAGAGGACGAAAGATCATTCGAGAACGCTCTCGAACCAAAACCTTCCAAGGGCTCTCATATATAAACGGCCGAACAACTGCCGTCAGTTAGTTAAGCAGCAAGTGTCAGAGAGACAGTTATATACCGCGTGATATAAATAGTTTTACATAAATAGTAGTCATGAGTACGATATAGATTAGTGTTTTTTTTTTAAATTTTTTTTATCGCGAGGATAGGGACAGGAAGTAGGTATTGGAATTTTTCTTGAACTTTTGGAGATTATATGTTCAAATAAATCAGTTCGAAAATAAATAGTTACGTGTTCGCTTCTTCACCCGAATAACGTAACGATATCAAATATTTCAAATCATGGAGAAGCGAGACGTAAACCAACTATGAAATGGCACCAATGAAAAAATATAGGGACTAACATAACATGGGGAGGTAAGACTCGTTTTTCTACTCGAAGTTCTACACTGTAGCAATTCGCAATGCTAACGTAACACCTCCTTTCAAATTATCAAGCGGAAAGCACAAGTAGGCGTAGTCGAGGGCGTAGTTCAACCATTTGGACATTGCTTATCAACAATTGAATAACTACATATTCCGTTAGTTTGATTGCCCCCTCTACCACCCCACATCTTCTGACCAATGACTTTTGGGACACGCCGTATAGTTGCTACGAGAAAATGACTTAAACACACAATGACATTGATCTAATTCTTGATGTTGAGGCTGATGATGAACATTCATATATTATGTCCGAAACATATACCAATTCAAATTGATGTGTTAATCACATTATATGTCGTGGAATATTGTGCAACAAGTGGGAAAAGTTCAACTTTTCATACTTTTTTCTCAAAATTTCTGGAAACAAATCCAACTTTCGCAGCTTTTTCCATCATCTCTGTCTTTGGCGGTGTATATTTACCAAAATCGTCACATCTTGGTATATACATCATATCATTTATTATGATTTTTTTTGAACGATATTTGATGGAAAATGCGATTCCAATCAAGAGTACTAATGAGAACTACCCTAAAGAATTTGAGAAACCTCTTCTGACAGTGGTGCAACTATTCAAAGCTGAAAAGCAGCTAAGTTTTCATCGATTTTTGTTGATTCTCCATGAATATGTATAAGTGGTGTTGGCAAAGTGCCGTGAAAAAAAATATTTCTCACAGTATGAGCAATACATGGTTTCGAAACTTATGAAGCTATCAGAAATGCGCTACTTTTCATAGCAGTATTAGAAATAGTTATTTATTATACAACGGAAAAAAGTAGTAGATTTTAGCTCCAGGTTGTGTTGTCTCCCGACGCGTAGCGGAGGGAGACAAAAAACCGTGAGCTAAAATCTGATATTTTTCCTGTGTATAATACAATATTTTATTCTGTGACAAAAGAAAGGACAAATCAATATTGAGAAGATATTACATTAGTTTGAAATCTGAAAATTATCGACGTGAAATTTCAATAAGTTTTCAACAGTTGGGACACCTGCGTCGTAGGCATCTTCATCATTCTTCTGAAGTGATATCTGATGTCACTTCTGTCAGTCTGATTCTGTGATTCAAAAAACTGTGAATTTGGTGGTTGTTCAGTAATATAAGTAACCGCGAAGTCGAATGGAAGATAAAAGGACTTGCAGTTCTTTCTCGGGGACGGTATTATTGACTCATTTTTCGGAACTATAAGTAGGTACAATCACAGCCATCAACAGTGTTTATATATGTGATATATCCGGGAGAGAAGTACTCCCTTTTTTTCCACGAGAAAAAAGTAATTCATGGAAAGTGACATTTTATAACCTGCCAACAGAGATGAAATGCCAAACTTTTTTCGCGTCACAGAAAAAAAAGACTTTGTGTTTCATATAGAATTTCATTTCAAGAAGAGTTGTACCTAGATCAATCGTTGGGGATATGAAAATATAATTATCTACAGGGTGTCATATTTGAAAAATCAAAGTCGCAAACTGTTTCTAATAAAATTGACAACACCACATCTTTGAACATATTTTAGTGAGTCAGAGAATGTCCGAGTATGCTATCCACCGAGCACTCCACCAAAATTTCAAAATGATCTGTTTGGTGCAACAGGGATGTCTAAATTCCATCAATCGTGTATATGCTAGCGAAATTTTGTTTATAAAACAACCTCCTGAAGTTTCGTATCTTAGTATGAGGAAATCTATCTGTATCTAACTTCCCATCAGATATGATAAGCCGAGCCAGATTTATTCACAAAATATAGTCTGATTGAGTTACTGAAACCAAATGTAAACTAATTATACAAAAGGAAAATCATTACTTACAACACAAACGACAAATGACATTCCCTTCTATAAGATTATTTAATGTTCGTCTACTACAAAACTTCGTGGTGCCTTCACGTTCATCCTAATCTAATTATTATGTACCTCACAATAACTATCGAAGTCTCGATTGAAGTTTTCAATAATTATAAGAATGAGTTTTGGACACTGGTTTGCTATAGATAGATTATAATGTCATGATAACTTGTTCGATTTTTCTCATGATAAGCTGTTCAAGTAGAAATGAATAAATATTTTTTCACAAAATCCACTTGAATTGTCGATATCGCAGCGGTTCCACAGAGGTCCTATATATAGTTACTTTGATATAATATTTCCACTTGAATTCTCATTCCAAGAATACTCAACACATCATTGATAAAACTATATACAGAGGTGCATATGCACATGCGTGTATATAATAATTATTTATACACCAAGGTTGTAAAGAACTCGGTAAAGAATATCATAATTACGACCGTGGGGTATAAGGTCCCGTGGTGATAATATTCTCCTCCTACGAGCGTGTGCAAAGTAGTATTTTTCAGCACTCATTAGCGTGCGCAAAGTAATACTTTTCCACACTCAGTGCGGATATGGGTGTTATCCGCACGGCGTGCGGATAAGTGAAACTTCCCAAAAATCTCACTGGCATGGAGCATTTATATTCCTTTCAGTTGCTGTTCACCTCAATATAAATATTAGGAACAGATGATTTAATTTCTCATCATTATATTTTATTGATATGTAATTGTTTGTTGTTTAGCTTTTTCTATCAAGTTTAACTGAAAATTATTCAATAAATTGTAATTTAAGTTGATATTTTTTCATTTTTGTTGTTATCTGGTATAAAGCTCGTAGGGATAATGTCATGATTTTCTATCATGATATTTTATTGATATATGTGATTGTTCGAGTTGTTGTATAGTTACATTTTTCAATAAGTTATAATTTTTTTTATTTTCCTATTTATCTGATATGAAGCTCGTGAATAAACGTTGTTCATAGCTAACACGTGCGCAAAGTGTCTTTTCCGCACGCAAAAACTCATTCGAATTCCGCTCCGCGTCGTTCGCCTAACTTTACTCGCGTGCGGAAAAGTAAAACTTTGCGCACTTGTTAGGAAAATAGCTATTTATCTGTGACGGAAAAAAATTGCAATTTCATCCCTGTTGACAGGTTATAAATTATTATTCTTCGTGAAAAGAAGTGAGTACTTCTTGTCCGGATATAATAGTTCCGAATAAGAAGCCAATATCACCGTCTTCAAAAAACTGCAAGTCCTTTTATCTTCCATTCGACTTCATAGTTACGTAAATTACTGAAAAACCACTGAATTGGCAATTTTTCAAAAATCACTGAATCAGACTGACAGATATTTGATAACTTCAGAAGAATGATAAAGATGTCTGCAAAAAGATGCCTGCAACGAAGGTGTCATTCCCGTTGAAAACTTCAAATCTTACATCGATCATTTTCTGATTTTATTATAATGTAATATCCGAGGTAATATCTTCTGAATATCGATTCGCCCTTTCTCTGTATCGAATAAAATTGTGATACACGAAAAAATTATCAGATTTAGGCTTCCAGCCTGGAGATTAAATCCACTACTTTTTCCCTTGTATAATGAATAACTATTATGCACGACCGCCGTTACGTTGGTAATCTGCAAGGATTCAGCAAAAAAGCTATTTCGTATAGGGTGTGAGCACTTTTCATGCCATTACTCAATTAACACACAAGGTGAGTCAAGAATCAGAAATAAATCATGGTTCGAGTTATTCCACCACCATCAAGGAGGCTTCGAAAAAATGTTCACCTCTCAATTTTTTTTAATGACAAATACATTACCTAATATCGAATGAAAAAATGAATAGAAATCGGCCTACTATCTTTTTTTTTTTTCAAAAAAGATAGTTCAAATATCAAGTGCGTCACTTTTTTTGGAACTGAGTGTATAAGTTTGGAACGACATATTTCGGTAACACTTTTCATATTATGTGTATCTTTACTTTCATTCCATAGACGTCCTGAGAGTAAAATCTACCCTTTCCAGGGGGTTGAACCAAGAGGGCTGGAAATATGCCTTCAGAGTTCTCCTTCAGAATATGATTGACCTGTTTTTTTCGATTATTTATATCATTTAGAGAAAGGAAGATATTAAAGGTAACGAGAAGATTTCTAATTGACACGGTATTCATTGGAAACTACTGAACAAAAAATGATGAACTAGGGTACTGTTAGAAAGAGATTCGAACGCCCTTCAGAATGATGTGCAATTCCACTTCCCTTCCCGTTTGAGATTCTGAGGGTAACATCTACACCTCCTAGAGGGTTGATCCGAAAGGGCTGGAACTGATAATTCCGAGTGTCCTCCTTGAGAATGAGATCGACCTGTCTCTTCGATTTTCCATATTATTCTTTGGAAGGGAGATATACGATGAAAACAACGATGAAAAAAAACAAAAACTACTGAAGAGAGGAATCTTACCATGTGTAGCAATGATTATAAGGTTGAACACATTGAAACGGGGAGTTGTCAGCTGAAAAAGAGCAGTCACAATTGCACGAAACTAATTCATTGCAGGTGAACAACGAGAAATAGCTTTTAACAATCTGGTTGAACATTAGAATTTAGTGGAATTGAATTGAAAAAATTGTTCCCTCAAATATTCATTGAGATCGTATGTAGGCTGGCGGCCATAAGACAGAGCAAAATCAAGCACCAAAGAAAGATACACATGACAAATTATTGACAGATCGACATTTTTGGAATTGACAGCAGACATACATGGACAACTTGAATCAAACAGGCAGATATCTCGGCAGATATTTAGGTTAGACTGAAAAGAGGAAATAGTACACATTAACAAAATAGTCCTAATTGTAAATTGTGAATAGAAATAATGACAGAGAGAAATAGGTGGCCAGGGTTTGTGAAGAGGAAAACGAATTGAAAAGAGAATAAGGATATGTTGAAGTCTGCAACAATGCCAGTCTAACTGAAAAGATTAAATTTCAAGAAAATTGGTTTGGTCGTTAAGACAAGTGATATCCGGATTATTAATACATTTCTGAATTCCTGACATCGCCAGTAGGTCGAGCCGTGGACCTTCATAACAAACGTGAATGATCTCCATGTTGAAGCTGACATTGAAAGTATGATTCGAATCAATAATATGGTTGGCAAACGAAGGAGTTGTTGTGTTCAACTTGTCTGAATTAGGCAATTCGTGGATAATTCATCTATTGTTTGGCCAATGTTAAAAGAGCTGCAATCTTAACAATTCAGTTTGTAGACACCTGATTTTTTCTCAAAGGGGATTTTGTCTTTTAAATTGACAAGTAAATGTCGGAGTCAGAAGTTTTATAGGCAATGTTGATATCGAGAGTTTGAATAATTTCTGCAATCTGTACAGAATAATGACCGTAATAATGAACCGATTCGAAAATGGAAGGATTAACCAATTGAATATGGATGATACAATCTGAATTTGGTGTGAAATTTGAAATAAATTCTCATTATCTGTTTCAAAGGAGATTGATTGTTGATGGCTATTCGTTTTATAATATTGATTTCTCTATTGAATGCAGAATCAGATAGAGGTAATGAAAAAACCATATAAGCAATTGAACGATGCAAGCTTGTCTGTGGCTGTTGGTTTCCTATACAGGGTGTTTCATAACTGAATGCTGATCCTAGAGGGCGATAATTCTTGAATGATTTCTTGAAAAAATCTCAATGTGAACATAGGTCCGTAACAGCTCCGTTTCTGAGATACATAATGTTGAAATTTCACAAAAAAATCAGTTATTTCCCAATATCTCTGAAACCGCTCTGGCTTTCTTCTTCAATTTTGGTACATGCCAAGTACGCATAGGAATACATTTTTTCCATAATAAATGATTTCCTAATTTCCATCAGTGGCGTCCCTGTCAACATACCCTGTCATATTTTTCATCAAAATAATGATACGCCACTGTCTTTTTCCCAAATAAATATTATTTTTGTAATCATCCTCTATCTTCTCATAAAAATGGTGGATTGTCTTTTTTTCGTCCGGCGAACGGTTAGAAACGGAGTTAGAAAATAAAATGCGTTCATTTGCTTGTCCCAATTCGGTTTTTACTGTTAGTCTTAATTCCACAATTGTGGTAACCAAGCAATATTTCCATAATTTATGGTAACTATTTTCAAGTTCTTGTAATGGGTACGCATAAAATTACATTTTTATTTTTAAAAACATAACTATCAAGAACAAAAATACCAAAATCAAATTAAGTGTTCAAAATGTCCGCCTCCTGCAAGTCCCTCACGACCTATACAGCGATTATGGAAGTTTTGGTTTAAATATTCGCGTGCCAGAAATTGAGGTAGCTGTTCAGTTGACGAAAATCCCGAAATAAGTACGAGGCAAGTTGCCAATAATTTGAATATCGCCCATAGTCTAGTATGGAGGATTCTTCATGACTATTTATTATATTCCTATCACATTCAACGGGTTCAGGCTCTACTTCCTCGAGACTTTTCATTACGAGTGAATTTCTGCCAATGGTTTCTCCAAAAAGTTACTGAAAATCCTTCATCTGACACAGAAATTTTATTCACGAACGAAGCTAGTTTTACCAAAAACAGGATCAGAAATTTTCATAATAATCATTTTTGGGCCGAAGAAAATCCGCATGCAATCGTGGAATCTCATCACCAGGAGCAGTTATCATCAGATTTTTGGGCTGGAATTATTGGAGATTACCTAATTGGACCTTCTTTTACCATTGAGATTGAATGGACATAATTATCGCCGATTTCTTGAAGATAATTTGCCAATTCTGTTGGGAGATGTTCCTATTTTAATGCCAATTCGCATGTGGTTTATGCACGATGGTGCACCTTCTCATTTTAGGGCTCTGACACGCGAATATATAATTCAAAACTTCCATAATCGCTGTATAGGTCGTGGGGGACTTGCAGGAGGCAGACATTTTGAACATTTAATTTGATTTTGGTATTCTTGTTCTCAATAGTTATGTTTTTAAAAATAAAAATGTAATGTAATGATAAAAAAACTTGAAAATAGTTACCATGAAATTATAAAAATATTGCTTAGATCTCTTGGTTACCACAATAATTGTGAAATCAAGACTAACAGTAAAAATCGAATAGGGACAAGCAGATGAACGCATTTTATTTTCTAACTCAAAAACCGTTCGCCGGACGAAAAAAAGACACGATACCATTTTTATGAGAAGATAGAGGATAATTACAAAAATGATATTTATTCAGAAAAAAGACAGTGGCGTATCATTATTTTGATGAAAAATATGAGAGGGTATGTTAACAGGGACGCCACTGATGGAAATTAGGAAATCCTTAATAATGGAAAGAATGTATTTCTATGCGTACTTGGCATGTACCAGAATTGAAGGCAAAATCCAGAGCGGTTTCAGAGATATTGGGGAATAACTGATTTTTTTGTTAAATTTCAACATCCTGTATCTCAGAAACGAAGCTGTTACGGACCTATGTTCACATGAAGAATTTTTTTCAAAATCATTCAAGGATTATCACCCTTTAGGATCAGCATTCAATTATGAGACGCCCTGTATATTTCAAACTCTAATCTTTGGGTTTCAGGATTTTTGATAATGAGTAAATCTAGGAGAAGTGAGTAACCATCTACTTCATTCCATTTTGAGAACGATGTTGTAATGAAGAGTGTTGATATGGTTGAGGAAATCGGAAACATCAGAAAAAAAAACTTCAAATACAGTTCTGAACTCACTGAATGAACCAATCGTAATGTGACTCATTCTCGAAGACCTGTATTTTTTGAAAACATTGACCGATCTTCATGCGGCTTTCAATATGTGATATAATATTTCATCAGCTTCAAATAGAGCTAGAACACTCTGAAGAAGTCCGCAGAACAAAACACGGGGTGTAAAGTGAAACCATTACACTATGGTCTACATTTCCAATGCTGCAAGAACTCGAGAAATTTTTTGCTGATCACAAGTCAGTCACATTATGACACACTAGGACCTCACCTCATGACGTTCTCGTGATTTCTCCTTAATTGGCCATTGAAACAAAAATTAGATTATTTTTCCAAAGTCTTACATTTATTATATTCTTTCTATAAAACTCCACTTAGGCTGAATATTGGGAAGGACCAAGGAAAGGACTGTTCTCATGTTTTTTGGAGGATAACGAAAGACAAAAATAGCACCATTGTGAAATATACAGGATGTTAAGAAAATAGAACATAGTCTCATTTCAGTAAAAAAAAAACGGTGACTAAAACCATGACTCATTTTATTCAGTATATTCAGAAACGGCCTTCTCGATATTGATATTAGACTATTAACTCGAGACAAGATGAATATTCCCAATTGAAACTTGTTTACTGATATCGATGATTCTCATCAACTGACTTCCAATATTTATTGCCCAAATATGAGACACAAAGTATTGTTGTTCAATATACTGAGTGTTTCACAATTCATCTGACGAATTACGAACTCTAGAAAACAATAATGTTAGAAGAATGTGGTAGCCAGCATTATCTCCAGATCTGAATCCGATTGAACATGTATGCAGCCGAATGAAACTCAACCTATCGAGAAGGCAAGAGGCATCCCAAAATAATGACAACCTTATCCAAGCTTATGTCAGAAGAATGGGAGGCAATACCAATAGACTTCACCAGCAACTTCATAGAATCTACGCCAAACCGGTTTCATGAGGTTTTGTTGAATCGGGGAGGCCCTACTGAGTACTGAAATTCAGGATATAGGACTTTTCAGTTGGATCCTCAATATCCTCATAATGCTGAAGAATTCACTAATGTCATATTTTGCCAATAGAGCCCATTTCGAATAGTTTTAGTGGATATAAAGTGTTATAGATTCCATTTCCCATCTCGTTTCACTTCTATAAAATTCTTATGTGATCGGGTTCTCATGTAATATTGTAGTTGTGGATGGAATTTGTCAGATAAGTTGTGAAACACTCAGTATATTGAACAACAATACTTTGTGTCTCATACTTGGGCAATCAATATATTGGAAATCAGTTGATAAGAATAAGCGTTATCAGAAAACAAGTTTGAATCGAGAATTTTGCAACATGTATTTCAATTAGAGGTGAATTTTCGAAAACGTCTTGAGTTAATAGTCTAATATAAATAAAGAATATCGAGAAGACCGTTTCTGAATATACTGAATCGAATGGGCCATGGTTTTAGTCACCGTTCTTGATTTTTTTTACCGAAATAAGATTTAGTTCCATTTTCTTATCACCCTGTATATTCTACAATGGTGCTTTTTTTCGTCTTTCATTGTCCCCCACGAAACATGATGATTTTTCTTCCCAATATTGAGCTCAAGTGGAAGAAGAATCTCATTTTTGTTCCAATGGCCAGTGAGGAAAAATCACGAGAACGTTGGGGTGCCAGTGTATCATAATATGTCTGACTTTTGATCAGAAAGAAATTCTTCGAGTTCTATCAGCATCGGAAATGTAGACCATAGTGTAATGGTTCCACTTCACACCCTGTGTTTTGTTCTGTGGGCTTTTTCAGAGTGTTCTAGCTCTCTTTGAAGCCGAAGAGATATCACATCTGATATCGAAAACCGCATGAAGATCGGTAAATTTTTCGAAAAATACAGAAGAGCAAATTATGAGTGGTCCATTGTAATGAGAACTATAGAAGAAGACAGTCGTCCACGTATCTATGGTAAAAAATCTATCTGGAATTGATGATGGGATTATTCAGAAATTGTTTTTCTGAATTATTCATGAGAATTTCTGCCAAGAGAGGGGGGAAAGCTCGGGGAAATGGTTGCTTCCCATTGCCAAATCAGTGGTTTGTTCGTGAAATTGACCATAAAATTGAAGAAAAATTGTTTGAAAACTTACTCTGATCAATCAAAAATTGTTAAAATGTATGTAGGACCATTATTGTCAAAAAGTAGATTCCTCACTAGAGAAAGGCAATCTTCCGGGGTATACTAGGAAACAAGTTAGTAACATCTAAGGAAACCAATACATAATCTCGTACAGAATTATCGGAGATAGAAATATTTTTAATTGTGAGGAAAAATATTCTCAGATAAATTATGGACATACAAAAATGGATATATATTTATATGAAGCAATACATTGAGAATTCGCATTCTCTATGTGATGAGAATATCTACTCTTTTTCAGTTCATTCAATAGAAAACAACTATACTTTCCTGGCTATATGCCACGGCGAACATTGAATTATATCTATTGAACACACACGATAAGAGTTTGAAAATAAAATATAAAAACTTCTGAAATTGAGAATTTGCATTCTCCTTCAGACAAAAATATGTATATGCACACATCATTCTGAATATTCAACAAAAAACAATTACTTTCCTGGCTATTTTCCACGTCGAACATTAAATTATATCTGATGAACATTCAGAAGGAGAACATGAAAAATAAAAAATAAAATCCTCCGAAATTGAGAATTGACATCCTTCTTTAAACCGGATGAATAATACGATGTATGATAATCAATTGAGTTTTTTACTGGATAAGTGTTATCAAAAGCAGTGAGCCCTCTTAATAATAGGTTCGAAACAGGTGCTAATTCGCAACAAGGGGAATTGATGAAGAAGACAACTCTGGTCTGATTGGAACATTCTATATGTGGATTTTTGGCAAACCATACATATGAGGTGTCGCACATAGGTAATAACTGAGATACCAATTAACTTTCGGAGATTCAGCAGCTATTGTCAATTATGTGCTGTCTGATTGGTACCTACCTGTGCGTTTTCTGGAGCAGCCTATTCCTGAACCTATTGTACACAGACTCCGGCCCTTCCTCTTTCACAACGTACTTAATCCTTCCATGAGACGGCACCAAGTGTTTTCCCGAGATCCCGAGATCCATCTGAATGTCCACCACCAGCAACACAGTAAACAAAACCGCGGCGACACTTAAACCCACCACGAACCGTTCCTTCAATTTCATACCGCCCCGAAACATATTGAAATTGAAACTGCTGGATTTCGTTGCACCTTCAGCGAAAAGTGTTTTCGTCGACGCGACACTTTTGTCCGAAAAACAGTTCACATCGCCATCATCATTTCCATAGCTATCGCCGACCGTTTTTGATGACGAAACACCTTCGGGTGGAGGAGATAACTTGGTTTTCGCGCGATGTGGGTCACTAGATCGTTCTTTGGTTTGGATTTGCTCGGGCTGTGTGCTCACGTCCCGATGTTTTCTTAATGTTAGTTGTAAAGGCCAGTTACTTGTTACAGAATTATCAGCTGGGAGATAAGTATGAGATAAATTTTTATCAGGCAAATGGATTTGTTTGGGTATGAATTGGTACTCAGATTTGTTCAGTAGTATTGCTTTCGTCTCGGAGATGGTTGGACGCTTATCTTTGGCTTGTTTTGTTCCTAAAGTGTTATCGAATTTTCTCAAAATACTATGTAGTAGTTTTGGCTTTTTTATTGTTTTATCTACTATCGGTGTGGAAGTATGATTATCATTTCTACTACGTTCTTGAAATGAACTCCCGTATCTAGGATTTCTTGATTCTTCTGACTTGGATTTTCTCAATAACTTCCTAGGTGGTATCGGGCTATAGTGATCATGGATATAACCTTCGGGAGGCGTTGATGGTTTCTCGTTTCCTATGGCTTTGTATCTCTTCGCAAGAATGATGGAATTTTGAATATTATGTTGGTTGGGTCTTTGTTCTTCTTGAGAAGGAACATTTTGGTGAGGATTTGACAGAAAAGTTGACCTGTTCTGTTGGAATGTAACTGGTGAGGCTGCAGAGTTTGCACATTGCAGCCTTGTAGTCTCTGGATCCAGATTCTTCTAGATTTAACCAAACCAGATCTGAAATAGAAAAAAACAAAAAATGAGTGCGAGAATACAGGGTGAGTCAGTTATTGTTGCTTCAGGACTTCAACAGTTGGGAGAACACATATTCATTTGTTGATGGAAATTCTTCTATTCTTCGTTCTATTGCTTTTGACGAGGTTTTTGATATGCTTGGTGTGAAAATTACAAATTTTCAAGTCATTTTTGAATTTGTTCACTTCAGTTCCCAGGATTATCAATCGGAATTTGTTACACTTATTACATTCCGTAAACTAGATGATTGAGACTTACAGAGTGATACAACTTTGGAGGCCGTTCTCAATTTAGCGCTCTCAGACTTTTTCGCATGCCGTCTCTTCGTTCAATAAAACATCGATTCAGATGATCTCTGATGCTCTGCCGTATGATTCACGAAAACTATATGGATTTCGTGATGGATGCCCAAAAAAAAAATCTTCTAATTGAATTCAATTTTTCGGTCATATTTCTCAATAATTTACTCAAAACTTGAAAACTTGAAAAACAAAACAAAAAAACCGAACTTCGATATCGCATGTATATTGAAAACGGAGCTCTCACGCATTCAATTTCTACATGGAATTTTCATCTTCAAAAAATGTTCCCCTCCAACTGTGAAATTCCTGCTCCAAAAACTGACTCAGGGAATACCTATAGTGACACAGTTTATCAGGCCACCCCTTCAACTTCTGCATTCGTGAATGGATTATTCTGAAATTCTGTACAGTTGTATGAGCAACCATTTTAAATTTGATCACATCATAATTCGATACCCAGACAGCACTGGATATTCATAGAATATTCTCTAAATATGCTAAAAAGGAGGAGTATATTCCGAATATTCATCGATTATTCCTAGAATATATACATGCCTCTGGAACATCTGAAAGGAATATTCCAAAGTGAATAGTCGGACATGTTCAGGGAATATTCAGGTATGAATCTTCCAGGAATATTCCCAACTGAATATTCTCTGTTGTATATTCATGAAATATACCCAACTGAATATTCTGTGGGGTATATTCATGAAATATACCCAACTGAATATTCTGTGCGGTATATTCATGAAATATTCTCAACTGAATATTCTGTGTGGTATATTTATGAAATATTCCATGAATATTCCTATGTTTCTCAACACATAAATACCATTTATTATTTCAGAGATGAGAGTATCGAACATCAATCAGATGTAAGGAGATTTTGAAACAAAAAGTGTTTATGATCCGATTTCGAACAATGCTCTCATAAGAACTTGATATGTATAAAATCATTCAATTCGATTACTGGCCTAGTGGTCAAGGCGTTGCTCTGATAGTCTTGAGGTCACGAGTTCGATCCCTACTTGGGGTCACTTTTTTTATTATAGAATATGTTTATTGGAATATTCCAGGAACATTCAACATGGAATATTCTTTCGGGTATATTCTATGATTATCTGAGGAATTCCCATTCGCATATTTAGAGAATATTCCACAGATATTCCGGAATATTCCAGATTATTTCTAGAATATTCCAATATTCCGAAAGGAATATGATAGGGAGATTCATGGAATATCTGGTGCTGTCTGGGTATGGCGAACACCTGTTGTTTTCTCAAATGGAACACTCTGTATATTTTTACATATTCATATTCAACAGGTCGAAACAAGTGCAACCTTTATTTCAAATGTAATTCTCTCTGAGAAATTTGAATTGAAGTTGTTTTTCACCATGTGGATGAATGAGATGTGGTCAAGGTGATTACAATGAGTCACACATAACAGAGAAATACAATTTGTTCTGAAGAATTCATTTCGTTTGTGTCACCTGAATTGATTCAGTCACATCATATTCTGATCAAAAATCAATTTTTCGAAATGGAACCCCTATGAGCCACCTTACATGTCTTGCTAGAACATACATTGAGGGAAGAAATGACATATCATTTTTGTATTTTGGTGCAGTAGCAAATTGTATAAATTCAAAATTCAACAAGTTCATGAATTTCTTTGCTGTTTGAATGATCATTCAACTAAGTGAGCTGTGGAAAACAAAATTTCTGAATCCTGTTAACTAATTGGAAAAAAAATATTACTCTCTGTTATGTGAGACTCACTGTGAATACCCTTGACCGCATCTCATTTATTCACGAGGTCGAATAAAACAATTATTCGAATTCCAACTTTCCTGGAGAAACTACATTCGACATCAGGATTGCACTTGTTTTGACCTGTTGAACTCAAATATGTTAAAATATACAGGTTGTTCTATTCGAAAAACCAAAGTTGTTAGCATTTCCAGATGAACTGAAAATCAGTAATATTCGATTTATTGAACGTGGTCGAATCCGAAATGGTTGCTTATATAACTGTCCCAATTTTCACAGGAATCAGTTCATGCATGCAGAAGTTACAGGGGTGACACGATACCCTGTATCACCTGGTATATTCTTGTGAATATGGCAATTTCAACAAATTATTTTTCCACCGGATTCACATCTTCTGGTATGAGTGGAATTTGAGAATTCCCTTTGTGTGCACTCCATTACTATGGAAAACATACAGGGTGTCCCGAAATCAGCCTGCCAAACTTCACCACCGGATTCTTTGACGGAAAATAGGTGGAAAATTATCATCAAACATGAGTCTCGAAATGTCTCTTGAGGAAGCTATGGTCCCCTGAATGGGGGCTCCTGAAGATTTCTCGAATATTTCCGAAACGCCATGTGATGAAATGATGCAATTTGGTACAAAAACTCTCCATGCTGAAAGCAGTGACTTTACCATTATTTCAGGATTTCTGGATCAGAAACAGGAGTGTATGATACAGGGTGGGACTACATTAAATACTGCTGATTTTTTTTTTGCATGCATATTTTGACACAATTCAATCTCGAATTATGAAAAAACCCCTCTATTTACAAAAAAAAGGTACTTCTGGTATGAATCGATCAGATTTCACTCGGAAATCATTAATCTGACCGATACGGAACAGGAGCAGCTTTTTTGCTAGCAAAGAGTGTGGATTTGCATAATCCGAGAATTTATTGTCCAAAAATATGCATATGAAAAAGTTTGACCAATATTCAATCTAGTCCCACCTTGTATTATACACTCATGAATGAAATTTTCGAATTATTCTTTCACTGAATGAAGTTCAGTACCTACTTGTACCAAATGACATTATTGCATCACATGGCGTTTCGGAAATATTCAAGGAATTCCATCTCCAGGAGTCCCCATTCGGGAATTGTTGCCTTAGGAGACATTTCTCGACTCATATTCATTGGAATTCTTCTTCCTATTTTTGGCCGTAGAAGCCGCTGAAGAATTTCGACATTCCAATTCCAGCAGGATAGTAGAATATTGTGACAATATACAGTGTGTCCATCGTTTTGTTGGAGTGGTATTTGAAATGGACATCGAATAAGAGAGTGATTTCATTCTTGGATTGTTATTATGACCAACTGCGACCAACTTTATTGACCCATATTTCAGAGAGTTCGATGAGATATATTTATTCACACAATATGATGCTGGATTCTGAATCACGATCACTTGAAACATATCTTCACCGATTTTCATCATCATAAAACACGGGGTGAAAGAAAAAACGAATTATTATTTCTCTTCATCATGTGATCAGAAAATATAGAAATGTATTATTTTTGAAAAGAACTAATGACACATCATTATTGAGGATCAATTCGACAATATGTCTGAGGAAAAAAATTAAAAGGCAATCATTTGGACACCCTGTGTTTTGTGATGATGAAAATCGGTACAGAAATGTTTCAAGTGATCCTGAGTCAGAATCCATTCATATTTTGCATGTCCCTGATAGTATTCCCTGATGGAATATGGGTCAATTAAATTGGTCGCAGTTGGCCACGATAACAGTCCAAGAATAGAATCTTTCTCTTGTTGGATGGACATTTCAAAAACATATCCAACAAGAGGAAGTTTCTCAAAATCGATCAGATAACAAAGATTTCACAGGTAGGAAAGTTAGTTCCATGAGTGCGTACTATACTTCACCTATACTGTCATATAGTACATCAAAAAAGTTTGGACAGACAGTCTGAATTTCAATTCTTGTCAGTTGTCATCCGCTGTTGACGGCGATTACGCGATCATGACATATCTATACTGGCGGAATAAACGAAAACTGTGCGATGTGCTTACTCTGCGTAAAAAGCTACTTACTGAGGCTGTATCTCGTGTGTTCTTGCCTACTTCCTATAATGGCCCTAAGTAAAAGTGAAAACATCGTTGTTTCTTCGCACGGCAACTGTGCCAATCACTATCCTGAGCATAATATGCAAAAAATTGCACTTTTCGGTACAAAAATTTGCTCTTTATTTCGCGATTTGGTAACGAGATGAGAATTTTGCCATCTGATACCAATTGAATCTACCTCAAAAACCCACCTGTGCCTTATTACTCCAGACATAGGAACTTTCGTAAATGGAAAGAAAAAATGTCTCTTTTGTGGATATCCAAAAGTGCTGCGATTCGAACTGATTGAACTCAGTAGCAGAGCGTCAATATATCTGTGAATATTTTGCCCTCAACAGATGATAATATCCGATGGACCAATGTGAAACTCATGTGGTGCGAACACTACAAGGATTCTAATGCACATGTTGAGTGTCACACTTGTCCATCGGATATTATCTTTAGAGGGGGCAAAATATTTTCGGAAGTATTGACGCTCAGCCACTAACTGCTTAAACCAGTTTGAATCGCGGCACGTTTGGATATCCGCAAAGGTGACATCATCCCCTTTTATTTGCTTCTAGTTTCTTCTCGTTATCACATGATGAAAGTCTATGGGGAAGAAGAGCAGCAAATTTATCGCTGTGCCGTAGATTTGGCTCAGACTGAGCGGTGGCAGAGGTTGGTTTCAGTAATCAATTATCCAATTGGTATCGGATGGAATAATTGTTTTCTCGTTATCAAATCGCGAAAGCGCACAGGAAAGTGCAATTATTCAATTATTTGCTCAGAATAGTGATTAGTACAGGTGCCGTTCGATGACCTACAATGGTTTAACATGCCTTTTGGACATATATCATTTTGTTATTAGATGACGGTCGGAATTTGCGACTGGCTCTTCGACTAATAGGTCCATATTTCAGTTTCACAAAAATAAAATGATCTGAATGCATTCCTAGTAGTAGAAAAAAATTGATATACACCTTGGTAGTGAATAATATTATTACCACGGGACCTTTTACCTCTTGGCCGAAGCCTTGAGATATAATCGTAGTCCCTGGATGATTCTATTCTTCACCACCTCGGTGTATATATAGCTATTATTGAACACACCATGAAATGAAACAGTCCCAAGATATTGTATGTTTGCTTCGTCTTCTGATCAATGATGGATTCTATCTCGAAAACAAATTTCATTTGACTCCCGATGTATATTTCAATGGTGCTATCCGATATCACACCTTGAACCTTTTTAGTGTTTGCTTGGAATATATAGAATATATATATTCATTTTGATGTCACCCTGTATACCTTGTGACCAAGATGAGTTCGCTGTTTCTTATAATACTAACTATTATATATGAATATTAGTTATTATTTGATCATTTTCGTGATCATTTTTGAATTGAAATATTCCGAGGAAGAAAGGTACACAGTATCGAGCTATCCTATCATTCCATCACTAGCCATACCAGTCAGACGAACTCGACAAGCCTGGTCAGCACATACATTCGTTGTCAACCTTGAAATGTGTCGAAATACACTCTTCCAAAACTGTATCGTCTATAGAACGGCCACCCCTCAGGGGATCACAATAAGTGAGTACGAGAATGGTAAATCCGAGGTACCCTAGCCAAATATTCACCATACTTCAACTTGTCCTGAAAGATATCCTATTATCTCTTCGTTTTCCAATCTATCCTATAGCGGCCTTCCTTGACCAACTTCACTATTCCTCTTCCACTTCAAGCTCAACGATTTGTGGACATCTGTGGCAAAGCAAGCAAGCAAGAAACTCTAATAGCTTAGGGGACAAGCGAGTTATCACCTGTGATTATAAAGTCGACTTTGCTGATTATAACCCACCTGCGATTATTAGATATAGAACCTTGCTGTCACTAGCGAGTGCATCTGTATGATGCTATTAGACGATGTTTCTGTAGTAGGTATCTGACTCTGCTACCGCTAGTGAGTGCATCTAATAATGGGAGTAGGACAATGTTATGATCGTAGGTGGGGAACTCTGCTACTCTTGATGGGTGAACATATAGATAGTTGCATGACCTTCTTACTGTATAGTTATTCAGTTATTTTCCAGGATTGTTGTCTTCAAGAAAGGTGAAATTTTGACTGATATCCACTTCCACTTCCCATAATTTCCACCCTGATGTTTGGTATGAATAGCAATTTATTGATTCCTAAAGAAAATTTCGGACCAATGATCTTTGAAATTCAATGGATTAATTGATTCATGCACCTTCAGGACAAACCAAAGGGTTTTTTGAGTTACTGATGGAAAAAAGAATTTTTCTGAAACCTTCTGAAACCATTGTATATCGAAAACTAGGCAAGTTATTACAGATGCGTACAGGAAAACAAAATGTTACCAGTAGAATCATTCAAATAATTTCATCACCTGGACATTTTTGCTCACAATAAGTATTCAGACCAGATTCCATAGAGAAGCTCTGAAACATATTTGACCATTTCAAAGTTTCATGATTCCAAAGAGAGGAAAATGTTATTGAATGTAAAATATTTGAGTTTCAGACGAAATACCTCTAAAAACCTTACCTTCATCATTCCATCAATCCTGGTATAATAACTGAAGCACTCAGATCTACGAAACCACTGAAAGGGGCACAGAAGATTTTTTTATTTGTTTGAGAATTTTTTCATTTTATATTTGAATTCAGATTCAGATTTTGAATAATGAATTGAATCCAAGAGGGAAAGTATTCATAACTGTCGTGTCGTCGAGATTGTCGTCCTGAACATGGGTTTGCATCAAGAGCCCAACTGTGAATGATTGATCAAGCATGATGTCTGACAAATGTTTACATGAAGGGGGACAAATAAGAGAAATATCGGATAATGATTAGTAGGCGCTAACCAACCCCAAGTTGGTTCGTCAAATATTATTTCCGTGGCAGACTGACAGTTGAATCATTGGAAGTGAGTGCAGTTCTATGCGATGAACCTCGCAGCCACAAGCATAGTTCAGCTAGACAATTATTCAAAAAAATCATGCTGTCCCAGAGTGACTGCCTGATAGCGACAGCAGTATACCTTTCTGTGGCAGGAAATTCAATTTCAGCAAAAACGTTATTGCTATCATAGGATTTCAAGCTGCTGCTCCTATTCGAAAATGTATGACGGTAATATGATTCCTTGTAATGGTAGCGAGAAATATCTCAGCAAGAACTCTGATAGCACAATTTTCCTCAGTGTGGAAACCTAATACAAGCTGTGGAAACCCGGGGCGATGAATGAATGGTACCGAGGTGTGGTGTCGCTAACGGGGCCTCCATAGGGCTGGACCAACCCTTATCCCCGTCACTCATAGGGAAAGGAAAACTTTTGTCCTTCTTTGTAGACGAGAACAGCACTGAGGAAAATTCCTATCAACCATAGTCAGAAATCAAAAAACACCATCAAGGAACTCTAATAGCATAGGGGACAAGCGAGTTATCATCTGTGATTATGAAGTCGACTTTGATGATTATATCCCACTTGCTATTATTAGATATAGAATCTTGCTGCTACTAGCGAGTGCATCTGCATATTGCTATTAGCCAATGTTTCTGTAGTAGGTATCTGACTTTGCTACCGTTAGTGAGTGCACACCTAGAAAAGTCCAGTTATACAGGGGAATTTGAAGATAATCATTTGAATCCTAAAAGATGTCATTTCACAGTTATACAATTATCATTCAATTCTATTCCTTCTATCATTTTACATCTTTGTCATACTCGTTTACCTCAATGAGTCATCCTACTCACCTATGAACACTTGTTCTATGAGAATCGTTAGTCGTCTCCGGATTCCTGATATGAAAGGACATATTAGCTTGCGGCAGCTCGTGAACTCTTCTTGCAGAGTGATATTTTTCTTTCGAAAAAGTGAAGTGATTGAGAGATCTTCTAGAAATATTAGGGATATATTTGTTAATACAGACTACAGAATGTTGAACTGCCTCTAGGCGTTATAGTGTTTTCACGATATATCGGTAAGTGTATGTATCGGAATGTCTTCCAAATTGGAAAAACTTTGATTCTTTTAACTCACCTCACTATTCACTAAGTGGCAAAAGCTTGGATTTGAACAGTTTTATCGATGATAGATTGTATTGCGTATACATTGTGTCCAAGATTAATGATTACTATTATGGGTATCTCGAAAACGTAAACGTTGTAAAGCTCAAGTGGCAATAACGGTAAATAAAATGAAACGAAATCTGCGAATGTCAACACTAATTTACTGACGATACTGTGTAGTCACATTTTTGGCCACTATGTTAGATTATCGAGTAGATAATAATCCAATGCACTGACAATGAGAACAAATAGTCCAAATTGGTAGCATTTTTGTCCTACACAAACTGAGATATTGTAAACTGAGTATATCGTCCTTGTGATGCACTTCAATGCCCTGTAGTTCCTCAAAAAAACTTTACTTGGGGATAAGTATAGAAACCAAGTATATATGTCTTCAATATTTTTTGAAGAGTTTCAACCCACTTAATTTTTCTGGAGAAAAATTAATCATCCTTATACTGAAATACCATGTAATCATTTGACTATGAAATTGAAAGCAAATAATATTAATATGAGTATTATTTAATTTTATAATATCACTATTCAATATTGAAATGCTTTTTATTTGACTATCAAATTGAAAACAAGTCAAATTTATAGGAGTATCTTCTCAATTTTATAATATCATCGTCGTCGTCATCATTTGACCCCTATATGAGTGTCATTTCATTCTCATATAAGTGGTATTTCACAGTTATATGATTTTTATGAAATGATGAACGTCATAACAGTGAAATGGGAACTATGCTGGCGCCTATTCAATTCGAAAATCTTTTAATGTTTGTACAATTTCGTATAACAGATAATAGATATTTCTCTCGGTGCATATAATAATGGGAGTTGGGCAATGTTATAATCGTAGGTAGGAACTTTGCTACTCTTGATGGGTGATCATATAGATAGTTGCAGATCTTCTCATTGTAGTTATTCAGTTATTTTCCAGGATTCTTATTGTCATCAAGAAAGGTGAAATTTTGTCTGATCCAATTTCACTTTCCATAATTTCCACCCTGATGTTAGGTGTGAATAGCAATGTATTGATTCCTTTAGAACATTTCGGACCAATGATCTTTGAAATTCAATAGATCAATTGATTCATGCACTCTCAGGAAAAACAGAAGGTTTTTGAGTATTTGATGAAAAAAAAAATCCTGATACTCTCTGGAACCATTGTATTTCAACAACTAGGCGAGTTATTACAGATGCGTACAGGAAAACGAAATGTAACCAGTAAAATCATTCAAATAATTTCATAACCTGGACTTATTTGCTCACAATGAGTTATCAGACCACATTCGATAGAGAAGCCATAAAACATATTCGACAATTCAGAAGTTTTATGCCGAAAAGAAGGAAATGTTGAATGTGAGTTATTTGAATTTCAGTCGAAATACCTCGAAAAAACTCGTCTCTATCATTCCATCAATCCTGGTAATAACTGGAGCACTCAGATCTACGAAAGCACTGAAAGGGACACAGGAGATTTTTTGTTGTTGCTTGTTCATGTTTGATGATGTTTCCATATTATATTTGAATCCAGATCCAGATTTTGAATAATGAAGAGGAGAAGTATCCGTAACTGTCGTGTCGTCGAGATTGTCCTCCTGTACATGAGTTTGCATCCAAAGCTCAACTATGAATGATTGATCAAGCAAATTGTCTGACAAATGCACACATAGAAGAAGACAAATCAACAAAATATCGAATAACGATACGTAGGCGCTGAATAACCCCAAGTAGGTTCGTCAAATATTATTTTCGTGGCAGACTGACAGTTGTATCATTGGTAGTGAGTTCAGTTCTATGCGATGAATCTCGCAGCCACAAGCATATATCTCAAAACTAGTAGTTTAGCTAGACAACTATAAAAGAAATCATCCTGTCCCAGAGTGGCTGCCTGATTGCGACAGCAGTATGCCTTTTTGTGGCAGAAAATTCACTATCAGAAAAGTCGTTATTGCTATCATAGGATTCCAAGGTGCTGCTTCTATTCGAGAATGTATAACGGTAATATGATTCCTTATAATGGTAGCAAGAAATATCTTAGCAAAAACTCTGACAGCACACTTTCTCTCAGTGAGGGATCGAAAGAGAAATCTTCAAGAACTAGAGGAAGAATATCATTCATATTGAAGTGGCCCCCAACAAGCACCATGAGTCGTTTGTGGTGGAAGTGGTAACGGCATGTAGGTGAGATACAATGGGTAACTAGGCCTATGTTACGTCGGAGACATTGGTCAGACGAGCCTTCAAAGGACGTGGGGCGTTTAGTAGGTATGCCTTGGAGTCAGGGGACTCTCACACTATCAATTGGGGAATTAGACCCATATGATGTCCATGAAGAATTTAAACCATCTTGACGAGAATGAAAGAACAGCAAAGCTTTAGAATTCTTGGCCAAAACGAAAGTATTCTCAAGAACTGATGATCCTATCCTCCCTGGGAACGCACGATGTTCTCAGAACATTATAATTCCCTTCCGTGCGCTTCACAAGAAATTAAAAAAAAATCAAATATCAGTCATCATGTTCGGCTTAACAGATTTTAAGTGGTGCCGTTAGCAAGATGGATTTGGTTTCTTCAAAATGGAATGTCAGCAATGAAGAAACAATTTTCCAGAAATCTATGTATTGCCATTACATTTTAAAAAAGAAGCAAATTTGTTTAAACTTGATTGAACACCGTTTTCCAGAAAAAAACTGAAAAAAACAGGAATAGGAGACAATTTCTCAAATTTTAATGTACAGAATAGCAATAATATTTATGTATGCGAACATTTCAGACAGTCGAATCCAGAATAAGCCTAGAAAAGATCTTGCGGAGATGATCAGTAGTATTCAGAATACTTCCTGATATAGACGAGGCGTGAACAGTTGACCCAGATGATGTACACTACTTGCTTTCAATCGTATACTACCTCATACTCCATGCACCTCCTTGATACTTCCCGTATACTTTCTTCGTAGTTCCTGTACTTCCCCGTCACTTCCTATACTTCTTCATACTTCCCCACATAAGATATCAAATGTGTGGTCAATGACCATGTATTCCAATAATATGTAACTATCGTTTTCGAGATAATGATCACCCTCATAGGACCGCATCAAACATGGGGAACTTATATTCATCAGAATAAATAAGGAATAATAGCTATTGCTATTCATATATCGAGGGAGGAAAGGTATCAATTTCTTCCCGCGTGTGAAGTTTGTTGCACGACGCGTAGCGAAGGGCATCAAATATACATGGGGGAAAATGAACCTTTGGTCCCATGATATATATATGATTCAATCAACGATAGCATGTCTTGGAACTGTGCTTCAGGCGGAATATCTCTCGATCCAAATCATAATACATTCCCTAATAACACAATTATGTCCCATGGATATCCTTAGGACGTCCTGTCGGGACATTCAGGACGTTCGAATTTAGTACCGTGGACGTTCATTGGACGTCTGTGGGACGCACACATGTCCCACTTGTGGACCAACTAGGAACGTCCTTGAGGAATGTCCGTGGGACAACTATCGAACACCTAAATCCTACAGTATTCCTCCCCCAGTAGCACAGAATATCGGCTGCAAATCGGCTCTGCATTGGCCCAATATTTGAATATCGTAAATCGGTCGGATGATATTGTAACGATATTGAATAAATGAGCTGGACGGATCAATATGAATACAATGTTGATAGGCTAACATTTTTCAGGATCTTGAGAATCCTACATTGTATCGATATTCATAATGACATATGTGATGAAATCTATATTTCTCCTATATCCTGATGATTTATGTCTCGATATTGATAAATCTTCATGATAGATATATTGATTGCCTGATATCAGTTCATATTACAACTGGATATGTAACCTATATCGATAGAATGTATCTTGGAGGATATTGCAATAAAACATCAGGTTCAATATCGTCACGTGGACTTCTTGATTTCATATATGTATTCCATATCGAATACAAAACTGCTATTCAATGATGACATCCCAATATTCCACCAATATTGTTTGTGTGGATATTGGTAAATTATATGTATACAATAAAGAGTTGTATTCTTATGACACCATCATCTGTTTGATAATGAAGCAATATTGGGAAATGGAGATGACCTCGATATTGCAAAGAATCATCACGTTGGATATCGTGAGGTCGATCAATTTATTCCATATATGTGTACCATATCACAAACTCTATATGGATTCAATGATCAAATCCCAATATCCCAGCGATATTGTTCTAGTGGATTTCATCAGGATGAGGTTGCAGCAATATTGAGAAATGCAGATGATTTAGATATTGCGGGATATCATTATGTTCAATATTGTGAAACCGACTTCCTGATTCCATATATTTGTACCATAACCAGATCCCAATATTTATTCGATGCTGTGATCACAATGTGCAAGCAATAATATCATCCATAAATAGAAATGAAGATAATTCGATATTGGAAATAACTATTAGGATCAATATCGTGAGGTTTACTTTTTGTTTCCATTCATGTTGACCATATCAAAAACCCAAGGTCAATTCAATGATGAAATCTCAATATTATAACAATATTACCTATGCATATTTCAGTAAACTTTATGTATACAATATTGTGTTCTAATCTCTTGCAACTATCATCAAGATGATGAAAGAGCAATATTGTTGAATGAATATGATCATCATATTGCAAATAATCATTGTGTTGAATATTGTGAATCCAACTTCCTGATTCAATATATTTGTACCATAATCAGATCCCAATACTATTTCGATGTTGTCATCACAATGTGCAAGCAATATTATCCATCTTGAGTTCAGTCAGTTATATTGATATAATATTGAGGTGTAATCACTTGATACTATCAACAGGATGATAAAGGGATAATATTGAGAAATGAATATAATTCTATATTGCAAATAATCATTAGGTTCAATATCGTGAGTTCAACTTCTTGATTCCATTAATGTGTACCACATCAAAAACTCAGTGTAAAATCAATGATACAATCTCAATATCAGAGCAATATTTCTAATGCTTATTCCAGTCAACTTTATGTATACAATATTGTGCTGTGATCTCTTGAAACTATCATCAAGATGATAATAGAGCAATCTTTATAAATGAATATGAATTTCATATTGCAAATAATCACAGTGTTCAATATTGTGGAACCAACTTCCTGATTCCATATATTTGTACCATAATCAGATCCCAATATCAATTCGATGTTGTCATCACAATGTGCAAGCGATATTATCCATCTTGAGTTCAGTCAGTTATATTGATATAATATTGAGACGTAATCTCTAGATACTATCAACATGATGAAAATGGAGCAATATTGAGAAATGAAGATTAGTTCAATATTGCTAGCACACATCAGGTTCAATATAGTGAAGTCACCTTCTAGATTTCATATATGTGTACCATATCAAACACCTAATATCAATTCAATGATGAATTCTCGATATTAGAGCTTTCTCGCGCACGTTCGAGTGTTACCGTGAACGACAAGACTAGTCACCACAGTTGCCATCTTGGTTTTGTCACTGAATCTAGTATTTTCAGTAGTAATACTATAATACTATAAGTACTTCAAAAGATTAGGGCTAAACATCGATAACTTTTGTTGCATATAATTACGAAGAGTATCAGTTTAACAGTTGAAATAATCAGATCACGAAGGATTATTATGTTGAACGGACACGATTATTTGTAATTGTGCAGAAAGTTCAAGATGCATAATCATGAAGATTTCGAAGTTCGAATTGTATTCGATGCGATTATTTTTTGCGTAGTTCTGAACGAACGTCTAAATTTGACCATACGCTTTGTATGTATATGTAACAATATGCATTGATTAGTAAATGGAAATAGAAATAATTCTACAAAAATGGCTGCTCCAAGATGGCGGACAAGATTTGGTCCCATTCCATTCAAAATTGGTAAATGGGGGTTTTTGAGGTCGACGATCATGATATTTTTGTTAAAATTTGTAAATTCACGATGGCGGCTTCCAAATAAGTTTATGTTTTTGTATAAATGACGATAACTCCGTTGTTATCAACACAAAACTATAACTGCGACATGTCATCTGTAAGAGGAAAAAAAGTTATTTGTAACTAAGTCATAGTGAGCTATGAGCTTCATTTGAACAACTAAAGTTGGTGCTGATATCTCAAATTCTAGAAGAGTTATCATATTTTTTTCGAATTCACTTCGAAAAACTCCCATGAGAATGTGAAATTCCTATCTGAATATTTTCATAAATGAAGAAGTTACGGAGGAGACATGAAAATGATCAAAATTTGTTTTTTGCGTATAAAACAAAAACGAATAGATTTTATCAAAATATTTTTTCACATTATAGTTGGCCTTGACAAACTCCACATTTGGTGTAATTTAACCGACCTCGTATCTCTCACCGGTAAAAAGATACCCATCGTGAGCATGGTAAGTGGGACACACTGTATAAACAAATGCGCAAAGTGGAATAATACATAATTGGTGATAAAATGTTCATTTCAACACGAGTTATGAAATGAAACGAAATTATGAATGGATGAATAAGAAAATAGTGCATTTTGTGTTTCTTCCTCCATATCACTTGGGAATTCTGAACTTGTGCACAAATATTACATCAAACAAATGATTTCATTTATTGTGGAATTTCAATTCAAGATACACCTAGGTAGGCATTTCAGTTTTTTCACATTATTCTGATATTCTTGTCTGAACAAGAAATGTATGATTCTAGTATAACGTGTCTACTAGTACACCCGACAACACTGTCGGGCAAATACCTCAGGTCATAGAGTGACTATCTTTGCTCGACACTCACTAGCTCAGTTCTTTCAGTTGTCTCATAGAGTCTTCAAGCGTGTGGCGTGGATCGCGAGTGGTATATTATAACAGTGGTGCAAAAAATAATAAGGTAAAATTACTTATCCCAATTATTGATACTAGTTCAACTTTTATACAATTTTGATTATGTTCTTTCTTGCCATACCATGTGCTGATGCTGCAAAATCCAAAAATTTTTTCGACCCCTCGATGCCCTCGTGCAGTTTGGTAGTTCAGTCAGGAAAATGTTTTTACCTACTTACTATGTAACAAGTATAAGTTAACCTATTGATATCATTCGAGTACTAAAGTCCATGTACCTAAGTGAAATCGTAGATACTTTCTTGTTACGTACACATCAGTGTTCGCCATAAGTTATCCAGCAGCACACACAATGTGTACCTACTCATTTCAGCACGATATCGAAACAATATTGTTGAGAAGTTATTGGTACAATATTGGGAAATAATGATGGAATAATATAGGATCCCTAGATTTGGCAAAATATTGTACCTACATACCTAAGTATTGAAGATGCTTTATTAATAACGATAATGCGATTTTCGAAACATAATGAGTATTGTTAGATGATGAAACTTCAATAGGTACCTAGATCTCGGGGTAGGTATAAACAATGTGTTCCATTGTCGATGATTTTCTCAGTTGTCTCATTTCAGCACGATATCGAAACAATATTGTTGAGAAGTTATTGGTACAATATTGGAGAATAATGATGGTATAATATAGGATCCCTAGATTTGGCAAAATATTGTACCTACATACCTAAGTATAGAAGATGCTCTATTGATAACGGTAATGCGATTTTCGAAACATATGAGTATTGTTAGATGATGAAACTTCAATAGGTACCTTGATCTCGGGGTAGGTATATACAATGTGTTCCATTATCGATGATTTTCTCAGTTGTCTCATTCCAGCACGATATCGAAACAATATTGTTGAGAAGTTATTGGTACAATATTGGGGAATAATGATGGTATAATATAGGATTCCTAGATTTGGCAAAATATTGTACCTACATACCTACCTAAGTATAGATGCTTTATTAATAACGGTAATGCGATTTTTGAAACATATGAGTATTGTTCGATGATGAAACTTCAATATAGGTACCTAGATCTCGGGGTAGGTATACAATGTGTGACATTATCGATGATTTTCTCAGTTGTCATTGGAGATAGAGAGTTGCGGTTTTCACATTACTAAATTATTTATGTTGGCCCTGTTGGCCCAACTTTGATACAATTTTTTTACGTATATACAGGAAATCCAAGATGAATATAAAAGAATATACAGGGTTTCCTATTCAAACATAAAAAGTTGAGATTGATTCCGGTTGAAACGGAAGTGATTTTATCTATAAATGATTAATTTGGTATACCTAGTTGCTACCCACGAAATTTCGAAATCCTATCACGATTGATTCAGAAGTTACAGCACTGGCCGATTACTATGCACTTCTCTTATATCAATCTTCAACGAGGCTCAAGAGATAATCTCTCCCTTTACCGCTTTCTTGATCGGCCACTGGCCGCAAACAGAATTCTCACAGTTCTGCATTTCTTACGTAGAATACACTGGCGTATTGATTTGACGTCCATAAATGATTATTGTTCAGAAAATGGAGCCAACATAGATTTTTTTTCAAATGAGACATTAGTATGTTCATGTATAGTTGGACTCAGGTTTTTTAAAATAGTACAGTATTGTGAAAACCGCAACGCTGTATATCCAAATACAACTGAGATATCTAAGAAAATCATAGAAAATGGGATAATATGTACTTACCTAAACAGGGTGAAGCGATAGTATGTTCTTCTTCGATATTAGCCAAACGTCAGATATACAGGGTGTTTCCGAAGTTGGGGCGATAAATGGAATGCGGTGTTTTATGAGACAGAAAAAATTTGTTCTGAAATTTTGTCAAGAAATGTGCGCTTACACCATAATTCATCTTTCAACTATTTTTGAACGTCCGGCAACATTGCAAAAGTCATTGGTACTTTCCGGTGCTTGTGAAAATTAACGCTTGAATTGGGCTATTAACCTTTTATCAATGATTTACAAGAGTTTCAGGCAAACTTTGGAGCTCAATATCTTCCAAAATGATTTTTTTCGACAAAAATGTATTCTTTCATTTCGTTTTGTTTTTCCGTCTCCATCATCCATTTCATTGATCGCCCCAAGTTAGGAAACACTCAGTATAGAAAAAATTCAAATACAATAATTATAAATTATAATGTTCCATGATAACTGTCACCTAAAATTATTTTCAAATCTATAGGGTGTTAGCATTCCAAGATATATCGGCCGATTATGTGTTTTTTTGAATAGGACACCCTGTATATTTTCGCATTTATAGATTGTCCGTGGGAGGCTGGTTTTAGAAATGCATAACATTGAGGTCCAGCGAAAATGATTACAGAGGTATAGGGTGTTCAAAATCTAGATTCTTCAATTTCTGGATTTTTTTGTGTCGAAACTATTCATTATTGTTCGAAACGGCTTACATGTCCTTAATTTAACCATAGATTAATGACTCCCCCGTTAATCTATGATTCAACAATCGATTTACTATTTACTGATATTTAATTGGAACAGATCCAGGGTGGAGCAATAGTGCTTTTGAGCTCGATCGTCAAGCTCTATACAGGGTGTTTCATTGGGAAAGGTAAATAATTCAACTATGGATAGGGGTCACTGAGGTGATTTCATAAAACCCATGGTTGATGGGTCTTCGTCTTCTTATAACCGAGATACAGGATGTTTCATCAATTTTGTCCATATCTTCATTGTCTCATAACTTTCCAACCAACCTGTATATATTTTTAAAAATTGATACACTTGCTCAATCCACCCTGTGGAATTGATTGAGGCAACAACAAAAGATGAAATCCAGGTCCGGCTTCACTTAAAATTCACAAATTCTTTCTGCCAGAAAACAACACCCTATACATTCGAATTTCTCATTTTTTTTGCCATATCTGAAAAGAACATCAAGATTTCTATCCACAGTTGAATTATTCTCCTTTCCCAATGAAACACCCTGTATATAAAATCTGATTTAAAAACGTGACAAAACTAATTCGAAGAGGGGATTATTTCAAAATTTTTCATTCTTGAATATGTATAGGGTAACACGGGAACCGGCCAACCAAACATAATACCTATATAAAATAATGGAAATTCATTGCCCTTCACTACAATTTTCACAAAAAATGAGTTGAATCACTCAGCTTATAGTAAATACGACATTTTCAGACGCTACAAGAGTAGTGATTCCTTCTGCCTGCGAGAACGACATCCTAAGGCATGTTCGTTCTTGCTTGGCGCAAGCAGCAGATGAGAGATGGGGGAAGGAAGTCCAGGCCTTCAGAATGACATAATGAATGGGAAGAAAATAAATTTTTGAATATTTCTCTTTATAAGAATTTGAGATATTATTTTTTTATTTTATTATACACACCGACGTATATCTGAAAAGTTGATATTGAATATATTCAACTGTATATACTATCATACAAAGTGTTCCCCATTTCGAGATATTGCCGTTTTTAGATAGGTTCAATATCGAATATTATCTCATAAACTTTCCAGTATGTGAGGTTAATCGATATACATTGTAGCATTCAATGTGAAATCAGTCTTATTTCGTAGACTTCTGGAAATATCCATTTCTAACTCAATATCTACATAATTATATTGTATATGTATATAAGCTTTCAATATAATTTCAGGCATCCTCCTCGATATAAAATGTCAACATATCTTTTCAATATATTCACAACACTAAGAATCATTGTTGTATAAACGGTTGAATGAGACATTGATCAATTTGATCAAATAATATGCCAGCTTAGTGATGTTCAATATGAAACAAATATTATATGTATTATATATTATAGGGAGTCCCTTTCGTGCGCTCCAAGCGATAAAAAAAAAATGTATTAAGGAGTTTGAATCTCAATTGCCAATACCATATTCTCACTCGATATCTATATGAATATAAACCATCGATATAAATTTTGAGGATTATTCTGGTTGAATTTCAATATCAATTTCCGAACAAATTCGCAATATTGAACATCAATATCATTTCATTATTCAAATGCGAGAGTGATCCATATGATCTATCAATATTCCCAGCATAGTGATGTTCAACATGGAATGAATATCTTCTTAAGATATAGGTATACTGAGAAGATTGAATTTCGATGGTGATTCAATATCATAATCTGTGTGTATAGCTGAATGGTATGTGTATGATTGATCGATATTATTCGGTCGATGGTACCTTAGACGTATATGGAAAACGGTACATCGGATTATCTTGAAAATTTGGTAACTTCAATAAGCGTTTGTGATCTAACGATTCAAATTATTTTCAGCGAAGCAGCGTTGCCACTTTTACAAAAAAGTAGCATCATCTTTGTTATTTCAAATAGAACACCCTGTATTTTATTGCGTTTTTAGATTCTTCTCGAAAAGCTGATTTCATCAATGTATCACACTTGGGGTCTAGCGGGAATTATTACAGAGATATAGGGTGTTCAAAATCGAGATTTTTCAACTTTAGGATTTTTTTGTGTCGAAACCATTCATCATTGGTCAAAACGGCTTACATGTCCCTATATCATCTTTTGATCAACTATCTACCGACATTTAATTGGAAAAAATGCAGGATGGTCCAAGATTCAGAATTTTGATCACCCTGTATCTGTTCCAATTAAATGTCAGTAGATAGTGAATCAAAAGTTGAGATAGGGACATGTAAGCCGTTTTGATCGATAATGAATAGTTTCGACACAAAAAATTCCTGAAATTGAAAAATCTCGATTTTGAACAGTGTGATACATTGATGAAATCAGCTCTTCGAGAAGAATTTAAAAACGCAATGGAATACAGGGTGTTCCATTTGAAATAACAAAGATGATGCTAATCTTTGGTAAAGGTGGCAACGCTGCATCTCTGAAAATATTTCGAATCGTTAGATCACAAACGCTTATTATAGTAACCGCATTTTCAGGATAATCCAATGTACCGTTTTCCGTATACGTCTAAGGTACCATCGACCGTGGGCCACCCTGTATGTGCCGATAATTATCTCTAGTCTATTGCTGATATTAAAAGTCAACGTTGTGACAACATTCCAGTTGAAGATTAATGAATATGTGTCATCAATGACTATGCATAGTGATGTTTAATATGAAATAAACATATCTCGTGAAACTATCAGGAAGATATACTTCGTTCGCTCCAAGCGATAAAAAACTCCATACTGTCACCCAATTTCAACTCAAATTGTCTTTTGATATTAAACGAACATTAGCAATGGATATGATTTCAGACTACATTTCGAATATGTTGCAATATTCATTCTAGATATATCCCTAACATTCAGATTCGAAAATGAATCAACATATGAATGAGCGATTGGTCGATATAATTCTTCAATATCTGATCATCGTGATGGTCAATATGGAATAGATTTTTTGTAGACATATTGTGCAGATAGATCTCTTTATCCTCATTCAATATCTAAATACTTATATTGTATGGATATGAGCATTCGATATAATTTCTGACGATATTGTGTATATAAATGTAAATTTCCCTTCAACGTTTTACCAATACTGGAAATAAATATTGTATCAACTTTGAAGTGTGAAAATAATCAATGTAATGTAATAATGCCCTATCAATATTATTCATCGATATTCTTGTGAAGTGCTGTTCAATATGTTGCAGATATTGTTTGTAGATGTTTCTGGAAAATTCGTTTTCAAATGCTACTAGATATTTTCTGATAATATTTACATATATGTATATATATACTGTAAAAATATATGCCATCGATATGGTTTCTGGCATCATTTTGAATATGTGTCAATATTTGTTTTCAATGTATCCGTTACATTCAGAATCGAAGGTGTATCAACTTATAAACGAGAGATTGATCGTGATGATTCATTAATATCGTATCATCGTGAATGTTCAATATGAAATAACAATTTTTTGAAGATATATTGTGGAGATTGTTCCTGGATAACCACTCTATATCCTCATTCAATATCTGGATGATGATATTGTGTGAATATCTACCTTAGATATAATTTAGGGCAAAATTTTGAATATATAGGTATATTTCACTTCGACATTTTTCGCGCATTGAAAATGAATGTTGTATCAACTTCAAAGTGTGAGAATGATCAATATGAATTATCAATATCCTGAAAAGGCGCTGTTCAATATGTTATAGATATTGTTTGTAGATATTTCTGTAGACTTCTTTCTCAATAGCTACTAGATATTATTCGCCAATATCCACATACATATATGTAATAATATTGGCCATCGATATAATTTCCGAAATTATTTTAAATATGTGTCAATATTTGTAATCAATATACTACTTTCATTCATTATCTATCTCGTATCAACTTCCAGTCATGACATTATTCAATGGGATCCATCAATATCACATTATTCTGATGTTCAATATGAAAGATATATGTTTTTGTAGATATATCACAATATCTATTCAACTATATTGTCTGTATATAAGTTTTCGATATAGCTCTGAGCTTTATTTTTGATATTTGTCAATATTTTTTTTTCAATTCACTCCCCACATTGGAATATCATTGTTCCATAAACTTTCGAATACGACATTATTCCATATATGATCATCTATCATCCCAGCATATTGATGTTGGATATAATATTTATATATTCCTTAAATATATCTTGAATATCAATTTTCAATGATCACCACATATTCTCAACCAATATCCGCATAACTATATTTTATGAATATTTGATATTGATTCTGTTCCAAGCATACTGTTCAATATGTGTATATATTTGTTCTGAATCTCCTATTAATATTATGGATAGATATTGTATCAACGTTTGATTGATAGAAACATGAATATCATCCATCAATACCTAAGCATACCGATATTTCATACGGAATATATATTTCTTGGCGATATGTTTGAGATATTGTTAATAAATAACCCGTCCATATTCCTACCCAATGTCTGAGTTACTATATAGCATGAATATAAGATACTGATATAATTTGAAGCATTCTTTTGAATATGTGTCGATATTTTTTTTTTCAATTAGTCTCAACATCAGTCATGAATGCAATATCAAGATTATTTCTCATTATTGATCTATATTTGGTGTCAATATGTATAATATATCACTACGTGGTGATGCCAAGAATATTGCTCATCTTCAACCTACTATATTGTTGGTCAATATCGATGAGCCATCAGTTACATATATAGAGATAATGAATGATTCTCAATCAACGCACTTCATTGTTTTTTTCATATCAACAAATCAATATTGTAGGATGATTATAAATCAATATTATTTCAGATATTTTGTTGAATGATTTAACAATCTTTTTATGAAACATCGAATCAATATCGATCTACAATAGCATGTTGAATGTTTGGATCCAATATTGTGCCTACTTGATTTCTCGATATTGCGCCAATTTTTCATCTATATTGGTCCAATATCGGCCCAATATGAGTGTGCTACTTGGGTCATCAAGCACTACGGAGGACATCCTTCGAACATCCGTGAGACAACCTATCAGCAACGCTGAGGGATATCTAATGGTTGTCCATAGGATGACCCAGGAACGTACGAATGATTCTCGAATTTTCTGGGTCCCTCTAGGACCAGATCTTGCATAACTGATAAGGACGTCCAGTTGGGTTGATGGTCCGTAGAAGGTCCTCAATAAATCTTGAAAAGGCTTCCCAAGGATGTCCAATAGTCTTACGTGAGAGACATTGACAGGGAGTAATCATATCCTACGAGCAATATATCATACGTCGGCGAGGTGTGAGTTAATGTCCTCGCAGGGACAACATATTGAAAGTACCGACAGGGACGTCCGTAGGACGTTATGTCTAGGACATTGGAAGAGTTCAGTTTATGTACCATTTGAGACAACCGACGTTTATCCCTAAGGGACATTCGGAAGGTGTCTTAAGGGACATTTCGATTGTCATTCGATCCTGAAAATATTGAGGGCGTCTGTGCAGAGATACTTGGAAAAATGTATCATCAGGGAAATTTCATGATTGTCTAGAAGAGACATTATATAAGATCTGAAGTCATGACAGAATATGTACTACTCGGGACATCCGATGGATGTCCCTAAAGGAACGTTTGAAATCATATCTCATCAGGGACATGCCAAGAACGTTCTTGCATGGACATTTTACAAAATGTACAACGTATACGACGTCTAAGAGATGCTATTTCTAGGACATTGGGACTGATGTATCAGCTGGGACATTCCGTGGACGTCCTTGCTCGGACATTGCATAAGATGTACGGGATGGGACGTCCCAGGGACACTTATTTTTTGTCCGAGACACTCGGACTTGGATTGCACCAAATAGGGACGTCCCTAGGACGTTGTGAGCTATTAGGGTTACAAACATAGAATACCATGGACAATTGACGGCATTCGAACGGAAGTCAGTCTGACACTTTTGTCATCATAAATTTGTATAAAGCATAACACGATTTGAAAGTTCTAATCCGAGTTCTAATCAGAAGTACGTTCGAAATATGAAGAAGCATATGATATGAATGGAATTGAAAAAGAATATCATTGTTATTCGTTTTATAATAGTGATGAAGACACTGATTACTCCAATTGCACAGATTTTATAGGTATATTGACGCCAAAGGATGCATGCTGAAACCAATTCATTTTATTTCCCACGGGGGTAAATTGACCACTTCACTTCCTTCAATGAGGGAGCAAACGCCTACTTTCGATTCACTGAGTAGATGAATATTTTTTTCGAGATTCTTTCGATTGACTTGGCTATATAACCTGATGAAGATTTATAGTATTTGTATAAAACACGATAAGACTTCCTCAGATATTTATATATTCTCACAACATGTTGTACTTGTACCTAAATCAGCTACTGTGTTAGCAAAAAATGTTGTGAGAATTAATATACGTGGAATCCAATCGTGTTTTGTGACTTCCAAAAAGGAATAATCGAGATTATAAAACTACGTTGTTACGTTCATTTTCACAAACAGAAATGGATTGAAATAATATTTCTTCAAGAATTCATTCAAATTTGCAGAAAAATCCACCCATGCATCTTTTTATAAGTTGATGCGGAGTCAGAGCCCAAACTTATTTGTAATTTCTTTGAATAAATAGGTACTTCTAAACATTGTGCTTGTATCTAAATTCACCACGCTACACTGGTCAAACCACATAAATAAATGTGTCTTCAATTAATGGAAAAAATGTTGCAACTGAAACTTTCAGGAATTCTTTTTGGCATTATTAAAAAAAAACGAGAGTAAATACCTTGTGGAGGAATATACGAGGTGTTTTTGAAATAAGTGCACATATTCAGCACATTGATAAGCTATATTCTAAGAAATATTCCCATGATATCAGATTTGTTCTTATTCTTATGATTCACGATAAATTTCATCTCAAAAATTGAACAAAATACGTGAAAAAATCGAGTATGCCAAAAACAATTTGAATGATTGAACTCCGCGTGATTTTGTCAACCGCATGAAAATTTGAACAGAGCTGACGTCAGATTTGCTACAGTGTAGAACTTTGGGTAAGTAAATAAATTAAAAGTAAAAAAAAACTTTTGAAGAGAAAGCTTTTATTAAAACGCTCTGAAAAGAAGAAAATGAAATTTTAACCAACTTATATCCTCATTATTCACAATTTATATGATCATAAAAGTTTGTCGCGCGATTCACTTGTGTGAATGAACTAGTACTTATCTAATTATGTGAAATCTGCTGAGATAAAATCTTCAAAATTACAATTCAATTAAATATTGATCACCGCGACAAACTTTTATGATCATATACATTGTGTATAATGAGGTTATAAGTTGAAAGTAAAAATTATTGAGGAAAAATGTATTTTCTTCTTTTCAGAGCGTTTAGATAAGAGCTTTATATCAAGTTTTTTTTTTTACTTTAAATTTATTTTGTAATTTTAAGTTATCGCTATCTGGATTTTTCGATTCACTCTCAACGAGCCTTCTCATTTGATACTCATATTGTAGAAGTATATTGAAAATGACCATTTCGCCATCTTGGATGGTTCGCCATAATGGATTTAGAATGACGTAACATCATTTTTCGAGTTACTCTCAACGAGCCTTCTCATTTGATAATCATATTGTAGAAGTATATTAAAAATAGCTATTCCGCCATCCTGGATGGTCCGCCATATTGGATTTAGAATAACGTCACATCATTCTTCGAATTACTCTCAACGAGCCCTTTCAGATACCCATATTGTAGAAGTAGATTAAAAATGACCATTCCACCATCTTGGATGGTCCGCCATTATGGATTAAGAATGACGTCACATCATTTCTCGAGTTACTCTCATCGAGCCTTTTCATTTGATACCCATATTGTGAAACTATATCAAAAATAGCTATTCCGCCATCTTAGATAGTTTGCCATATTGGATTTAGAATAACGTGACACACCTTATCTTGCATTGTCTTCCAAATTGAACGTGTATACAAAATTTCAGCTCAATCGGTTGAAGATTTCTACTTCAAAATTGAGTTCAAAGCTTTTAATAAAAAAGGGATCTGACCTCGAATTTCATTTTGATCCCTAATTTTTTTTTCAGTGTTTGAAATATTTGCACTTATTTCAATGCCACCCTGTATAAACTTACTTCTCAGATTTCTTGCTCAGCCCGGAAGTTTTCAAAATACATGGTTTGAGTTATTGAATAAATTATTCAATGAATGATCAGAATACCCTAGGGTCCAGACCTTGGTGAATACATTTGAAATTTTGTACAAGTACTATTTCAATCAAGGAATTAGACAGGAAGAGTCATTGAAATGGGAAAGTGGGATGAGCCCGAAAATTCGTTTCATAATGTAAAGTACGTGTTTGGATTGGCCTAAATCTGTTTAATTATGGAAATTCGTAGTGAACTGAACAATTTTGATGAATCTGTAACAGATATACGAGAGTAGAAAAAAAATGACACATCAATCGTCACTAACGCGCATGACTTGCAACAAAAACACCACCAGTAGCATTTGGAGCGCTATTAACTTCCTCGTACTTCCTCGTACTTTTTCGTACTTCCTCTTAGTTTCTAATAATTCTTTATACTTTCCGTACATCCATTGTACTTCCTAAGGCTGTATTCCTATCATCCTCAACGGTTTACTCAGATATAGATACCTATATACACATTTCCATCTATACAGTCAGGAAAACAATCGAGTTATAATATTGCAATTTAATGCAGAGTAATCAAAAGTACACTACTACTTACACATACATAATAATTGTGAATTGCACCTCTTGACTACCTCATATAAAAAACGATTACATCATGATATGATACTGTTATTATTGTTGACATTTCCACGCATATCATGATTTGGTACGATTACATTTTCTCATTCCATGATAACATTATGAGCTATAGATATATAAATATTCATTTATTATCATTGTTAATTATTATCTATGTGGATAAAACTGCTGATGTCTGAATTTTTTATTCAAGACAAGAATCTCACTGAGCTTAGGTAAATACGCGACGGTGTTTCAGGCAAAAATTATTGCAATACATCATTGCGTGAAAGAATTGATAAGGCAAGAGTTTAAAGGCAAAACCATTGCAATCTATTCAGATAGCCAGGCGGCAATCAAAGCAGTCAACTCTATGCAAGTTAACTCAAAACTAGTATGGGACTGCTTAGAAACCCTAAATGCACTGGGCAGTCAGAACAGACTGACTCTAGCATGGGCACCAGCACATACAGGGTACGAGGGCAATGAAGAGGCAGACTCACTTGCCCGAGCAGGAGCAAACAAAGCTCTGAATGGCCCAGAACCCTTCTGTGGTATTGCGAAAGCTATACAAAAGACTAGTATCAAATCATGGATGCAAACCAAATCTCAAGAATGGTGGAACAAATCGCCAGGAATGAGACAGGCAAAAGAGTTTATTAAAAAACCATCGCCAACATTCACAGAATATCTACTAAGCCAGAAACGAAGTTCAACTAGAATACTAGTGGGACTTCTCACAGGGCATTGTAGGCTCAACAAACACATGAGTACGATAGGTCTGACTGAAGAACTGCTGTGCAGGTTCTGTCAGGAAGAGGAGGAAACAGCAGTACACATACTTTGCCACTGTGAGGGCTTGTCAAGACTAAGGTTCCTTACGCTGGGTGAGGAAAAACCAGAAGCCCAGAGATACACAGGGGATCTGAAAGCTAGCCTATGGAGTCTCATAGAGGAGACGGGGCTAGCCAAAGAACTCTAATCGATTTTGAGGGCAGACACAATAGATCTGAAAAGGTCGCGGTGTGGAGGCAGATAGCCCGAAGGCCCCATTCTAAATCTAATCATTGCCTTTTTACAGAGTGTTATCGGAAACACATGAGGAGATGAACGAGGTTGAGATTGTTCTATGAGAAATAATAAATCAGAAGTGAAAAAAACTTTTCAATGAGAAACTTTCATTTAAACGCTCTAAAAAGAAGAAAATGAAATTTTCCTCAATAATTTTAATTATCAACTTATGACCTCATTAAACACAATTTATATGATCATGAAAAATTGTCGCGCGATTCACTTGTGTGAATGAACTAGTTATTTAGTTATGTAAAATCTGCTGAGATGAAATTTTCAAAATTACGATTTAATTAAATATTGATCATCGCGACAAGCTTTTATGATCATATAAATTGTGTATAATGAGGTTATAAGTTGATAGATAAAATTATTAAGGGAAAAATCATTTTCTCCTTTTGAGAGCGTTTAAATAAGAGTCATTTGATACCCATATTGTAAAAGTATATTGAAAATGAACATTCCGCCATCTTGGATGGTCCGCCATGATGGATTCAGAATGACGTCACATCATTTTTCGAGTTACTCTTAACGAGCCTTTTAAGTTGATACCTATATTGTAGAAGTATATTGCATGAAAATAGCTATTCTGCCATCTTGGATGGTCCGCCATATTGGATTTAGAATAGCGCCACATTATTTTTCGAATTACTCCCAAGGAGCCCCTTCATTTGATACCCATATTGTAGAAGTAAATTAAAAATGACCATTCAGCCATCTTGGATGGTCCGCCATATTCGATTTAGAATGACGTCACATCATTTTTCGAGTTACTCTCAACGAGCCTTTTCATTTGATACCCATATTGTAAAACTATATCAAAAATAGCTATTCCGTCATCTTGGATAGTCCGCCAGAAATTAATTTGTACACATTTTTCTTCACAAAGGTATCTTCCTAAAAATACTTCAAATATTAAAAAATATATAAAACAGATGATAATAATAATAATAATTATAATTCATTTAACTTGATTCTTTGGGAATTTCTCTCCTCTTTTTTAAAAATAAAGATATTCCTATTATTTCAATATATTTGTAGTGGAACAAATCAGATGATTTGCCCCAAAATGTCACTGCGTTCAACAAATTTTTCTATCAGGGAGTCTAAAATGAAAATCCAGTAGCTTGTCAGTGACAATTTGTTTGGAAAAATGTTATAAGGAAAGAAATATATTGAGAAAATATCGAATTTTTACTTATATTTAGACGTTTCGGGACCAAATCTGCTCCCGTTCTCAACATATAAATGCAAAATATTTTCCTTCGAAAATTTTGCTGCTTATAGTTTGACACTTTTCAGTGTCATACTGATGTTGGCATATGAATGAGTGATTTTAGTCTACAAATGAGTTACAGGATGTTTCCATCAATTGATCTTGAATCTACCATTTTCATGTTCAGTTATCACTAGTCAATACCATGTTCTATCTATATCAACTGAACAGGAAGCAATGCGTTTGTCTCCGTTTAGGAGAATGCAAGCGGATTCCTTGATTATTCTTTTAAAGTTGCTATCTTCCTTTCCTATGACTTTGGCATTATGCCACTCTGCTATAATTATGTTGTCCATCTTCAGTTATATGATAATATCAAAATCATAGGAGAAGGAGATAACAACAAGAAAAGAAGAATCAAGGAATCCGCTTGCATTCTTTCTAAACGGAGACAATAGCATAGCTTCCTGTTCAGTTGATATATATAGAACATGATATTCACTAGTGATAACTGAACATGAAAATGGTAGATTTAGGATCAAATAATGGAAACATCCTGTAACTCATTTGTAGACTAAAATCACTCATTCATATGTCAACATCAGTATGACACTGAAAAGTGTCAAACTATAAGCAGCAAAACTTTCGAAGAAAAATACTTTGCATTTATATGTTGAGAACGAGAGCAGATTTGGTCCCGAAACGTCCAAAGATAAGTAAAAATTCAATATTGTTTCAATATATCTATAATTCTTTCCTTCAAACATTTTTTCAAACAAATTGTCACTGACAAGCAACTGGATTTTTCTCTTAGACTCCCTGACAAAAAAAAAATTGTTGAACGCAGTGACATTTTGAGAAAAATCATCTGATTTGACCCACTAGAAATATATTTGAAATAATACGAATATTTTTTTTATGGAAACGAGGAGAGAAAATCCCAGAGGATCAAGTAAAATGAATATACCACCTCCTCGATTAACCTACAGACAGTATTTAAAAATAATAATAATTATGAAAATGTTCATAAGACAGGAAAAAACACGATTCTTGGATTACTTAAATTAAATCCATATCATCAGCATGTAGATCTCACACGGTTATGGCCAACACAATAGCGACACATTGCCGGACACATCAAACCTGATGCTTTCCTACACTCGCACCAACGTTCACATCCACTTTCACAGCCACATCTGATGGTATTCAGTAAGTTATCAGGCGCAGGGAAAAGTTCTGTAGTGATTGGAACAAGTGTTGGGCCGTTCGAGTTTCTATGACTTTTAGGATTCCTCAACTTGTTTTAATTTCTTTTCTACAAATTATTCTAGTGCTGTTTGTAAACTCTCCAAATGAAATAATTCTTTCAATACTCCAGGTGATTCATTGAATTATTCGAAACCTCGAAAAAATGATCAGTTCATGGTGCCTCTGTTAGCCGTTCTGTTTATATGATTGTATATTATTTGAATTTCTAGTATTGTATGTATGAATGTCTTTATTCAGGTTGATGAGCTGATCGAAGTATTCAGGTGCTGAATCATTCACAATTCTGAATACTAGATTCATTGTGGAATAATAGAGTCTACTTTCAACTGACCACCAATTTAAACATAAATGTGATGGGGCTAGAACGTCCATATCATCAGGTGGAGAGGAAAAAGGGACCGATGGATGGAAATTCAACACCACCTCCACTTGTGTGAGCAGTGTTGTAAAATTGAAATTTTGAATTGAAAATATATAGGTGTTCATGCAATAACCTCTCATCAGCTGTTCAATCTTTTTTCAGCGCGTCTAGTTATTATTTGACGCACGCGCTGTGGTGAATTTAGGAAGAAATTGATTTTAGATAAAATTTTTCAATTTCTTGCATGAGCACCTACATTCATAGTTTTATATTATTGATTTGAGTTCGAAATTCATTTGAGTTTTGAATTTTGCTTGCATGAATCCACCTCTAGTTGTCAACCTCGGATTCATGAGGTCCAAGCGATTATAATATCTTTCAAAATCATCTGATGTCGTTTTGTCCATTTGGTTCTTCTTTGAAAACATCTAGTGAATATCTTATTATAAGGAGTAAATACTTGAATGCTGTCTGTATATCATTCAAGAAGGTGAAACATTAATTTCTCTATCGATGTTTTGGAATTTTTTTTTGTTTATTCGAATTCTCTCAAATTCTACTATTAGAGAGGGGAAAAAAATCGAGTAGTTTTCGTTACTTCGATTTGGGAAGATTATGGAGAAGAGGAATATTATCATACCTATTTTGGAGAAGAATCTGCGCAGAAACAAATCATCTAGTTAGTATAGGTACAACTAGATATCTTGTCATCTATTCATATTTCATGGCCAGAATATCGTTAGGGTATCAAATTGATACGGTATAAGCAACTGTATTTGGTTGTGCTTAAATCAACCAGAATATTATTACGGTAACACACATTTCATATCATTAGCCTAAGTTTTCAACGAAGGAAAAGAAAATAACAACCTGAGAAAATAATCAACAATCCGCTTGCATTCTTCTGAACTATGACAAAAATATTGCTTTCCGTTCAGTTGATATATTGATAGAACACTGAAATTCATCTGTTTCCATCGACATCTGTCACACAACAGTGCCAACACAGAAATCCGGAGACAATTGCATAAGAATGATATTTTTTATTGTCATGTTGGACACCAGTGCGCATTCGTCTCCGAAACATCCAATACTAATTGAAAATTTGATATTCTTCAGAACGAAGGCACTTACTACAGTGACGCACTGACTATCTATCGAATTCCTTCTCGGTATAGGTCGCGGTCACGATGACCGACCCTGCAAGTGAAACATTAAAACACAACCTTACTTTTTTGTGAAACATTGAAACACAACCTTATTTCTCTGATTTGTTCACAAAGGAATCGAAGGATCTGACTGGTTTTACACAATATTTTGGCATAACGATCGTTTTTTTGTTAGGCTACACTGTTGAAAATCAGTTGATGAATTAACATAAAATTGTTGTCCCAGTAGGTCTTCAACAATTTTGTAATCATTATGTCAATAGCAGTTGGAGTGAGATTTCACAATGATGGAAAATGTTTCTCTCATCAATATTGTGTTTTGATATAAGATTATGTAGGATGGTCGGAACTGCAATAGGTTGTATCGAGATGGAAAATTCATTCTTGACTACACAGCAAATAGAAACAATATATTTTCAATATCTCAATGATGGTGCTGCTAATCCTTGATGGAATATTGGCAATAACAAATTGTCGTTTAGTCATTTCCATTCAACTACCAACACGACAACATGTGTTGACATATTGACGTCCCCTGATAACACACTTATGTCCCATGGATTTCCTTAGGACGTGCTGTCGGGACATTCAGGACGTCCATAGGACGTTCGAATTTGGTACCGTGGACGTCCATTGGACATCTGTAGGACGCACGAATGTCCCACTTGAGAATCAACTAGGGACGTCCTTGAGGGATGTCCCTGGGACAACTATCGAATACCTAAATCCTACAATATTCCTCATCAAGCACTACAGAGGACTTCCTTAGGACATCCAAAAGACAATCTATCAGCAACGCTGAGGAATATCAATTGGATGTCCATAGGATGGCTCTCGGGTACGTACCAATACTCTGGAGGGCCGCGAGAGTAGTGTTCATCCCAAAGCCAGGGCGAACTGATTATACCCTAGCAAAATCCTTCCGACCTATCAGCTTAACCTCCTTCCTTCTGAAGACACTGGAAAGGCTAATAGACCGGCACATCCGCGATGGTAGTATGAAAAATCTATCCTTACATCGACGACAATACGCATACCAGGCTGGGAAGTCTACCGAGACGGCCCTTCATCACCTCGTTGGTAGAGTGGAGCAGGTGCTTAATCGCAAACAAACTGGCCTAGGTATTTTTATGGACATCGAGGGGGCTTTCGATAACGCAAATTTCAACTCAATGTGCAACGCTGCAGAGAGACATGGCATTGAGGAGACCATCAGCCGATGAATCCGAGCTATGCTCACTCAGAGAACAATCACGGCAAACCGAAATGGTTGTGCTGTTAGAGTGGTCGCTACCAGGGGGTGCCCGCAGGGAGGGGTGCTCTCTCCTCTGCTTTGGTGCCTGGTGGTAGACAGCCTACTTACCCTGCTAACGCAGCAGGGGGTATACGCACAGGCCTACGCAGACGACGTGGTCCTGTTTATTGAAGGGCCTTTCCCAGGGACTGTGTTTGACGTGGCACAAAGGGCCCTTGGACTGGTTGAGGAATGGTGCCAGGAGCAGAGGCTCAGTGTGAATCCTGAGAAAACTGCTTTGGTCCGCTTCACTAGGAAGAGAAACCTTGGGCAACCAAGAGAGCTGATACTCTTTGGGAAACCTATACAACTTTCTAGCTCAGTCAAATATCTAGGGGTGACCATAGATTCTAAGCTAACCTGGAAAGAACATCTGGACTCCAAACTCAGGAAGGCGACAGCAGCCTTTTGGGTATGCAGGAAAACCTTCGGAGCACAATGGGGACTCCAGCCTAGAGTCCTATATTGGATATATACGGCGATGATAAGGCCGATGATATCATACGCGGCAGTCGTGTGGTGGCCGAGGACCAGGCTGAAAACAGCCAGATCCCAGCTGGCCAAAACACAACGCCTAGCATGTACTTGTATTTCAGGGGCAATGAGGACGGCCCCAACTGAGGCCCTTGAGGTACTGTTGGGACTACCACCACTCCACCTGCATCTTCAGAATGAAGCCAGGAGGGCCGCCTATCGACTCAACTGTACAAAACAGTGGCAGGACCATGGGCGGCTCACAGGACATTCGTTAATATGGAACGAGGCTATTCAAAGCTGTCCAGTCCTCTCAATGGTCCAGGACAGCATGATACCCTGTTACGAATTTACCCAACACTTCTCTGTTCAATTCCCATCTCGGGAAGAATGGAAAGGACCGGGGCCGAGTCTGCTTCACCGCGAGAGGCACGTCTGGTTCACAGATGGGTCCAAAATGGATGGTAAAGCAGGTGCGGGAATATATGGACTGCGTCCCAGGGCCGACCTGAGTATCGGTCTGGGGGAGCATGCCTCTGTATTCCAAGCAGAAATACAGGCCATCCTGGTCTGTGCACAAGAAATTCAGAGAAGGGACTACAATAACAGGCTCATCCCGATATGTTCGGACAGCCAAGCGGCTCTGAAAGCTCTGGGATCTCCGAGATTAATCTCAAGATTAACACTCGATTGCAAGTTGGCTCTTAACTCAATAGCGAGAACCAACAGAGTCCACCTACTGTGGGTGCCGGGACATGAAGGCATTGAAGGAAACGAAGGCGCTGACGCCTTAGCAAGGCGGGGCGCCTCAACTCCGCCCATCGGGCCCGAACCCATAGTAGGTGTCCCCCAATGTGTCGGCCGAAAAGCCCTGGATGACCTGCTATGGCGGCAATTCCAGACATCCTGGGCAGAAGCAGGGGGAATGAGGCAAGCACGGCTCCATATTGCGGGGCCATGCAAACGTCAATCACACAGCCTCTTACAATTGAACAGGAGGAAATGCTCTATGATGGTTGGAATTCTAACTGGCCACTGTAGACTCATGAGACACATGGCCCTCATGGGGGTGGTAGAGGACCCAATGTGTCGACTATGCGAAGAAGACGACGAAACTTCATCCCACATCCTTTGCGCATGTCCCGCAGTGGCTCGTCGAAGAAGAAAATGCTTAGGCTCAGCATATCTGGAGCCCGAACAGATAAGAAACATTCCCATCAATAGAGTGCTGACCTTCTGCGAGGGAATAGATCTCTTCAGGGAATGAACAAAAACACATGAGGTGAGGCTCCCTTGTCTCTCCTTGGGGCTCGTACCGTGAAGCCAAGGGACCCCAGAGCTGGGAAATGCGGGCTCGGGTGCCGGACTAGTGAGCGCTCCAACGTTGAGACATGTGCGGGCTCAGGCGATGAGCCGCGTGGGCTCAAATGGGCCTGTGCGGCTCAAAGGGGCCCAATTGGGCTCCGGCAAGGGGATCGTGCGGGCTCGGATGCGGGCCAGCGCGTTCTCCGGCGCTGGACCAATGGGCTCTGGAGCAGGGCCTGCATGAGAGCTCACGATAGGAGCGGGTAGCAGTCGGGCTCTGGACCAGCGAAGGTTCTGGCGGGCTCATCCAGGCTCGCCGGGAGAGCAGATGGGGAGAGCACAAGGAGGACTCATACGAATGGTAGGTGAACGTCTACTCAGTTGAGGCCGGTTCGGAAGAAATGAGAGACGAAACAACAGAGGTACCACAATGGACCCACCCTAGAGGTCTAAGTGAATTGAGGGCCCCCAGCGGGCTCACCCTCTGTCTTCCAAATATCCAAAAATCCATAGGATGTCCCAGGGACGTACGAATTATTCTTGAATTTGAATTTTTCTTGGTCCCTCTAGGACCAGATCTTGCATAACTGATAAGGACATCCAGTTGAGTTGATGGTCCGTAGAAGGTCCCCAAAAAGTTTCCCAAGGATGTCCAATGGACTCACGTGAAGGGCATTGACGAGGAGTACTTATAGCCTACGAGCAATCATTCGTCGGCGAGGTGTGAGTTAACGTCCTCGCAGGGACAACATATTGGAAGTACCGACTGAGACGTCCATAGGGCGTTATTTCTAGGACATTGGACGAGTACAGTGCATGTACCAATTGGGACATTCGACGAATATCCCTAAGGGACATTCGGACGATGTAGTACTCGGGACATCCGATGAATGTCCCTTAAGGAACGTTTTATATCATATCTCATCAGGGACGTGCCAAGGACGTCCTTGCATGGACATTCCACAATATGTACCACGTGGGACGTCTAAGGGATGCTATTTCTAGGACATTTGAAATAATGTACCAGCTGGGACATTCCGTGGACGTCCTTGCCCGGGCATTGCATGAGATGTACGGGATGGGACGTCCCAAGGACACTTATTTCTGGTTCGGGACATTCGGACGTGAATTGTACCGAATAGGGACGTCCCTAGGACGTTGTGTGCTATTAGGGTCACTATCAAATCAGCTTGGAAGCACTTTATAATACTATATAATACCTACATCAAATTTCACTACTATAAAATATTATGCTACTCATGGTATAGTATGATACAATTTTGTAGTGGTGATATTTGATGAATGTAGTGAATGGTGCCTATTTTACCAAACGTTCGGATTTCACTACTGGTGCTATAGTAAGACATCGCCGACAGGCGACTGCTGACAACCAATGTCCCTTTACACTTTCGCCGCAGGGTGTAACATTAATGTACACACACATCGTTATTGGGCGATGTGCATCAGATTCTTGAACAACTCATAGTTGCGAACACTTGGAAAGTTCGCCATTAGCAATTGATGCGAATCTCCCAAAGTCCTTTTCACAAGGCTGTGCGTGCGAAAAAATCACGGTAGAAAGTCAAGAGGGAAGTATGATGGGTCAGTCGACATAGCCCTTGTGAGTAGGTCTGTTATAGAGAGCATAGTTGATTCCTGATGTAGTATAACAGTAACATATCGGCGGGCATCTCACGTAGTGAAGTATCTCAGTCATCTCAATTCTACAGAAGAGCAATTCAAAGATTCTCAACACCTTTATTCGCTAATGACTCAGCGCTTCATTGATGGAAGATCATCCTCTCATTATTTGTTAAATATTCGTAATTCACCTACCCGGTGATTGGATACTTCGTATGAAGGATGAAATATGGGTCAGAATAGTGAAAATACTAATGTATCGTGGTACAATCAGAAAAAGAAGCTCAATCAGATATGACTTTTTATAGAATTTTTTAATGACAAACTTGACAATACACATTAAACTAGAAACATACAGAGTAAATAAAAATTCAACTATATACAGCGTGAATATGCTTCCATGATCTGTAACATCCTCCCACCTTGAGTTGTTGTATACTCAGTTCAACAACTCAATCCACTACATAGACAATTTTTGGACAGGTTTGACGGTCCTTCCATATCTTGTGGTGATAGGTTGTACTTCAAAGCTTTCATGATCTTCTTTATCTTCTTCTTCCCTATCATGATCAATGTCTTCACTATGAGTCTTCTCTTCAGTGTCCCTCTTTTCTGGAGTAGAAGACAGATCTAAATCATTGCTGCAATTCAATTCTAAAGGATAAATTCTTTGTAGAGGTCTCAGCATTGATCCTTTAGCAGTCTTCAATTTTACCAATCTAGTTTTACTGTCCCGACCAGGTATCAATTCTTCAACATAAGCTAGAGGCCAATCTAACCTTTTTGAGTTATCAGCACCTATTAAAACAATATCACCAACTTTGATTTCTCTCTCGGAATGCTTTTTAGCAGATAATTTTAGTTGTCCTAAATATTCATTTCTAAATCGTCTTCGAAGATCATCCTTTAGTTTCATCCTGTATCTTAAATGCTTCTTCAAATCCGACCTCTCCACGGCATCTAAATCTGGAACTCCACATTCCAGAATCTCTTTTGTAAACATAGCAGGAGTCAGTGGAACAAGATCTCGGCTATCCTCATGCACATATGTGATCGGTCTCGAATTCACAATAGATTCGCAATCACATATAATAGTCGATAATTCCTCGTAGGTGAGACTGGCTCGTCCCAAAATTTTCCGGAGGAGATCTTTGATGATTTTGATCAACCTCTCCCACCATCCACCCCACCAAGAAGCCGTTGGAGGATTGAATTTCCAATCTATTCTCTCCACAGTACTGTACTCATTAATCATTTTCCAATCCAACTGTGAGAAAGCATTGTCGGCACCAACAAAATTCGTGCCATTATCGCTGTATACAGTCGACGGTCTCCCTCTTCTCGCCACAAATCTTCTGAATGATTGCAGAAAGACATCTGTGGACAGTGACGACAAGAGTTCTAAATGAACAGCTCGATAAATGGCACAAGTAAACAGGCATATCCATACCTTGTCCCCATTTCGAATGTAAAGGGGACCAGCCAAATCTACACCTATGACTTCAAATATGTGAGCTTGTCGTACTCTATTTTCAGTCAGCGACACAGGTGGAACTTCTAAATGTTTGGCATTGAATCTACGGCATATCGTACACTTTGAGATTACAGATCTCACTGCTTTTCTTCCTCTTATGATCCAAAATCTTTCTCGCAGAAAACTGAGCAAACCCTGAACACCAACGTGAAATAATTTCACGTGAGTTTCGTAAATCAGTTTACTCACGATGGGATGATTGGATGGTAGAATCGTTGGATAGCAGAAATCAGGAAAGTCCTTCCTCTCAGAAACCTTGGTTTGTATTCTAATGATACCATCATCATTTATGAAACAACAAAAACTCTTCAACTGAGCATCATCAGGCCCATTGAATGCTTCATTCTGCACAAATTTCAAGATACATTTTTCTGCCTGCTCTACTTCTACCAAAGATAATTCATCATCTGTAATCCTGGCATCCTTGTGACGACAATTTCCAATGAATCTTCTGATCCAACCAAGTACTCGGATAATTTTCCCGTATTTCGAAATTCTCTCGTGATACCAAGAAGAATCGGTAGTCGTAGATAAATTAGTGGATATTATATCTTTTCCTCTTTCAGATTCAATTGTCTCTTCATCCCTCTGGTAATTTTGATTAGGCCAGTTTTTCGGAGATTCCTTCAACCATTCAGGTCCCTCCCACCATTTCGAGCAAATCAGTTGTTTTGGGGAACAACCACGGGAAGGAAGGTCTGCTGGATTGAGATTTCCTGGAACGTGATACCATGCATTTTTATTAGTCAGCTTTCTAATTTCTAGTACCCGATTCCAAACGAAAGACTTCCATTTCGTATCATCTTTTATCCAAGACAGCACTGCAGTGGAATCAGACCACCAGTAAACTAACAGATCAGGATCAATAATGTCAGTAATAGTTTTGGATAGTCTAGCCCCTATGGTAGCAGCCAACAACTCGAGCCGAGGTATGGTCATTCGCTTGACAGGAGAAACTCTGGATTTGGCTTGTACAAGCTGAACATTCACGCTGTCACACGTTTCAGATCTCAGGAAGATCGCTGCAGCATAAGCGTGTTGACTTGCGTCACAGAAAACATGCAAACTACAGTGATTTCTTCCATCAGTGGAACCAAATAACCATCTGGGGATTCTCAGGCTCAGGAGTGTCGGAATTTCCTCCACCCACTTCAAAAAACTTTTCTTGATATCTTCGTGTACTTCAGTGTCCCATTCTATCTTCAACTCCCATATCTTTTGCAATAATATTTTAGGCCAAAGGGAAACTGGGCACGAAAATCCTATAGGATCGAAAAGACGATGAGCAGTAGATAAAATAGTACGTTTCGTAATAGTTTCTGTATTGATTTCTTGAAACCATTCTGAATTCAACTGCAAAGTATCTGAGTTTTTATTCCAGCAAAGTCCCAAAACTGAAGAAACATTGGTGTTTTCAAAATTACCTTCAATACTTGAATGCTCCCACCCTCTCAGGTCGAACTTGGCATCGGCAAATAACTCTGTGGAAACTTCAATGAAATTCTGGATTTCCTCCATACTATCCAGACTTGTGACACAGTTGTCCACATAAAAACTCTTGAGTAGTTGAATAATTATTAATCTTGTTTCATAATTCGTTGAACTTTCGAGGCAATTTTTGAGATGTGTTTCTATTACTGCTCCTAACAAGAATGGACTGCATGTAACTCCGAAAACTACCCTCGCATGTCGATAAGTTTTTAACACTCCTGTATGATCAAACCATAAGAAACGCAGGAAATCTCTTTCTTTGACATTTAAGCTTATTTGTAGAAAAGCTTTTCTTATGTCAGAAATGAGTCCAAATTTTGACATGCGAAATCTGATCAGCAAGGATGGAATCAACTCGATCAGATTTATGCCTTTTTCTAGACACTGGTTCAGAGATGGCTGATTTTTCTCTCTCGAAGAAGCATCAAAAACAGGCCGTATCTTGGTAGTTGCGCTGTTTTCATTCACAACATGACGGTGAGGTAAATAATGTCCCTCTTTCATCAAATCTGACTCAGGAACTTCTTCGATGATGCCCTCGTTCATCCATTCTCTGAAAACCTGGTCATATCGGTCGTAATAACCATCGGTATTGAGTTTCTTCACCAAGGAATCGAGTCGTTTTCTGGCTATCCCATAGTTACTTGGCAAGGGAGGGTGATCTTCGATCCAAGACAAATGAACTTCATATCTGCCATCATTTTCTCTAGTGAGCGTATTTAAAAATTGATTCATGACAAATTCTTCGGTTTCTTGCTGTGTTTTCATCTCTGCAGGATCAGATATACCAAGGACATCCAGATTCCATAAATCAGAAATCGAGTCGTTTTTCGAAAACATCGACATCACCATAGATGGTTCGGTCTTTTCATTGTTTTCGTCTTGAAGTTTCCCTATCAGTGTCCAACCTAACAGGGTTTCTAGTGCTACTAGGCCACAATCCAACTCGTAACGGTTTCCAGTCAACAATTTGCCGGCTATATCAGCACCAATTAAAACATCAATGGCTCCCTCTTGTGAATCTGTGATTTCAATACCAACAGAGTGTAACTTTTCAATCCATGGACCCTTACGAACACATGCTACATTGCTACATATGATAGAGTGGTCAAGTGCTTCGAAGATGCAAGCATAATCATTCGTCAGGTTACTTAATCTTATACGATAGCAGTTATGTTTGACAGCATTCGTTTTCGAACCACCAAAGAGGGCATGGATGATTTCTGCTTGCCGCAAACAATCATAATCCATTTCTTCAGCTACTGCCTTCGCTATATATGAATGCTGAGACCTAGTATCTATAATCACTCGAACTGTCCTTGATTTATTGGAACCATTCAAATTGGCAACTAGAGTTTGCAGAAAAACTTCAGAATATGTGCTATTGGATGAATTGTTCTCTACACTCTTATTGACTACAGTTGACTTAGATGCTGGTTCATCAGGTTTCGGACACATAATGTCATGATGTCTCTCACCACAAATAGTACATGTCAAATTTACACGACATTTTCTAGAAATATGTCCATATTTCAAACATTGATGACAGCATCCTTTTTCCATCAATTTTTTCTTACGATCAGATAAAGACCATTTCTTGGCCTCTACGCAATGTTCAGTCAAATGGATACCACAACAAAAGTGACATTTCTTCTGAATGTTATTATTAATCAATCCAGAAGCGGTTGGCAGAACATGATGTTTGGGAGCATCATCTCTCTTCTTGGATCTGTTTTGAATTCCAAAACCTGACATTGCCAAAGTAATCCTCTCCTCATTTTCAACTTCCTTTCTAAGGAAATTCATCAATTTATCTAGGCGATTCTTGAGGGTAGAATCAGTATCGTAGAATGTACTCCTCTGCCATACTCGAATGAGATCTTCAGGTAGACAAGATTCCATCAGGGGATACAACATAGCCGCACAAGTTTCTGAGGTGACATCAAGAGTCTCCAAGGCCCGTAATTGGGATTCCATTTTGTCATAAAGAAAGCTAAGATTGTTATTGACTGAGAGATTGTTCAACACTAGCTTCAGCAACTCACGTACATAGAATTCTACGAGAAAATCTTTCCTTCCGAATCTGTTTTTCAGGCATTCAATTACTTTCGGGTAATTTTCTGCACTTGGAGGGTAGCTATCCACAAGCTGACGAGCTCTCGAATTTGGTATGGTTGCTTGAATCAAGTACTGAAACTTATCTTCCAAAGCAATGTCTTCATCATCGTCAACTCGTTGAAATTGGCTCCAGAAGGAGAGCCAGTCTCTTATTTCGCCACCAAACTTTTTGAATTCTATGGTCGGTAATTTGAGCTTTCTTCTGGAGTTACTAGAACACTGAGAGATATTGTCTGCAATGAAATCCTTACTAGAAAGATTTTCAGCCATCAGTTTCACTTTGAAATACTTTGCAGAATATTCATCAGCTAGTGTAATCTCCGATATCAAGGCATTTTCATCGTCCAACAGAAAATCCACAACCTGTTTATGTAAATCCATCAAAATTTCAATTTTCTGTTCTAGGAGGTTGATTTTACTGAATATACCAATCTTATCCCTATCTGTTTCGCTGAATAGATTCATGATGTCATAAAAAACTTGATCAAATGAACTTCTTTGAACCGCAAGTACTTTCTTCGCCTTCTCCATAGTCGGGGGTCCTGTCACGGTCGCCAAATGTTAAATATTCGTAATTCACCTACCCGGTGATTGAATACTTCGTATGAAGGATGAAATATGGGTCAGAATAGTGAAAATACTAATGTATCGTGGTACAATCAGAAAAAGAAGCTCAATCAGATATGACTTTTTATAGAATTTTTTAATGACAAACTTGACAATACACATCAAACTAGAAACATACAGAGTAAATAAAAATTCAACTATATACAGCGTGAATATGCTTCCATGATCTGTAACATTATTCATTACTGGAAGAACTTCAACCAGTTGTTTAGATATCGTGAGATTCTAAAACATCATCGAAAAAAAACAGAAATATTCTTGTTGGAAAATACGTCACTACTAGATAGACCAGATTGAAAAGAATGAAATATAATAAATGTTTATTCAGCTCAACAGCTTCCACATTACATATCATCAACAATTGACATCATTCTGAGAACATGAACAATGTTATCAAATATCGAAGTACATTTTCCCTAACCTAGTTCTGAATATTATAACTTCAGATGATGTTCACACTATTATTGATTAGTTATCATACACTTTAAGCCTTCGATTGAGATTGTTTTCTCCTTTGCAGTAGTATATCAACTTCGTATTTGGTAATGATTGGTATATCTTAAATTATAATCTACCAACTCAAATCTTTTAATGAGATGATCTCTCAAAATATTCAGGAGCTTGCTCATATTCAATCTTATATTATAATAACCTCAATAACACCAAGTATGACTCAGTTATGAGTTGACGGACATTCAAAAAGGGGTCATGTTTGTCATTGAGTATGAAGTGAATCTTCCATTGATAGAAAACCCAGAAATTCATTCGACTTGTTCAATACCCTACAATACCCCTTTCAATATCTGGTGACGTCACTCAAGATATTTCAATTTTCGCAGCAAACTTGATTGTGAAGTACAGCGCTGTTGAAATTTTCTACAAATTATGAAAATAAAGTCAAATTGGTCAGTGTATAATGATTCTGAGCGTAGTGACATTTCAGGACAAATCATCTGACTTGTTCTTATTACAAGTACTTTTATTGAAATATTATTCACATTTTTATTTATAGAGGAAGGAAGAGAAAGTTCCTGAAATAATCCCGAAAATCGAAGGTAATTCCCAAACGTGATAATCCTGAAATTTCTTGACTTCTCAATAAAGCCGCTTTTTGTGAAAAATATAAAGTTTCCAACAACTCAATCAAAAATCAGCTTCTCTTGCTGTGAAAGTACAGAAAATAACAGAATTAGGAGGAACGAATATAACAGAATTAGGAGGAACGAAAGTAACAAAAGTATAAACAAAATATCACATCTTCACAATAAATGCTCGAAATTTTGTCCATTACATTCTGAACATTTTGAAATATGCTCTTGTACGCAACTCGTGATTGCCTTTCGAATTTAATGAGGATCCAAATCCTCAATACACCGCACTATTCGCCGTCGCAGTTCTTCTCTGGTAGGTAGGTTTCTTTTAAAACACCGCATGAAAAAAGTCAAGCGGCGTGAGATCAGGTGATCTCGGTGGCCAGTCCCACGGACCTAAACGGCCAAACCAACGCTCCTCAAACATTTCGTAAAGTTTCCTGGAAACTTCCTGAGTCGAATTAGCCGGCGCCTTGTCCAGTTGGAACCATACATTCCTATATTCTTCTGTAGGCAAATTTTCGAGGAAATCTGTCACAGTGGTCCTCAATATTTGAATATATCTCTCAGCATCCAGTGTGCCATCGTAAATGATAAAGCCGATTTTATTATTTTTCGAAATACAGAAAAAATTTAGGTCAAATTTCACTTGAAAACCCATTTCTTTTGTTACATGAGGATTATGATCATTCCAAAAATGCTTATTTCTTCTACTAAAAATCCCGTCCCTCGTGAATTTTGATTCGTCGCTCCAAATTATTTTCGACAAAAATTCCGAATCCTCCTGTCGCAAAAATGCACTCTCCGCTCGAAGTCTTCTGCATTGAGAACTTGAACTTCACTGGATTTATACGGATGCTTTTTGTGATTTCTCAAAATTCTTTGTACTGAAGCATGTGATACACTCAAATCTTTGTCTGCACTAAGAATGGACGCTCCTGGATATGCATGAAAATATGCCAGAACGTCAACAATATTGTCTTCATTCGAAGTAACATCAGGTTTTGGTAATGTTGGAGGCGCTTTAAACTTTGAGCCATAGTTGACAAAATTATTTTGTAATATTACAAACTTCTTCTCGTTCATTGGTGTCAATTCAGGATACAACCGGTTGAATTTTCTGTAAGTTCTGGCAATGATTTGATCACATTGTCCGTGTATAATGAATAACTTCATAATAACTTCGTTTGGATAATCGATATTCGCATTCATTCTGGGAGATTTTTCGAAACACTGTGAATAACAATTACTGAATTACTCATTATTGTCACCGAACTGTCATGGGTTTGATATTTCCATGGCTATCTGAAATTAACTTTTTCATAAAATAATATTTTTCACAAAAAGCGACTTTATTAAGAAAACTTGATTATTCAGTTATAGGGATATGCTATTTCATCTTGTAGCATTTTTATTCGTCTTTCAATTTATTGACTGAAAAACAGTGGGTTCCATTTGAAAAAATGAACTTTTGACCACTAAAAATAATGTCAACACGCCCTGTATGATATGGAGGTGACTTCTCGGTGTAAATTGAATACATCAAGCCTGTCCAAACCACTACTGGAATATCAACTCCTTATGATTCGAGAGTCCTGATTTACATAAGTTTGATCAGGGATATGTTTATTATTTTTCATCTCGTAAACCGATTGAGATAAGTATTAGGATTCATCTACAAAAGAGTATTGTAATAAGAAAGCAATTCTGAAAATTTGTTATATTTGAAAAAATGAAGTTGTCGCAATTTCGAGAATATTTCAGATCGATAGAACAGGTGATGAGATGTTAGATGCAAAATTTTCTGAAAAATCCTGCAATGCGTTCTCTATAAACGTCTAACGTACCATCGACCGTGAGTTACCCTGTATGTGTTCATCACTATGATCGAAATATTTTTTCAAAAATATCACCACTCGTATTTGTTGAACATATTCTCATTTGGCATTTTTATTCGAAACCCGATGAAAGCGGAGCTTTATAAACTTGAAAAAGATGCGACTCCAAGATATTTTAATCAATAACTCCGTTATCATAAACGTTTTCGAAATATTCTAAATCAAGATTTTCAACCAATATTTCATGTTCCGACTGAATTCGTGTATGCTCCCAACTACTTTTGAAATTGATGTTTGTCAATATATAATCTCGACAAATTCAACGGAGGTAAACATGGTTAACGGCGGCTCCTTATCGGGAGACCCTTCTAAATTGACTGTAGCTCTGTACGAATCAACGAAACTTCGTGCAAAACTGACAGTAGCAGCAGAGCGTACGTTTCAAGGTATAACTAGGAGCCATTTTCCTGAGATATCCAAATATTCTAAATAATCCAGGAAATATTGCAACTGGCATCACGTAAGGGCCCTGCAGGGTTATAGACGTTGATATACCCTATTCTAGAATCGAAATTCACTGATGTATACAGCCACAGCGAGACCTACAGTGTCAAGTTGAAATTTATTCAACCAGCTCTCAATCAATTATAATCACTTCCAATCTTATTCGCGAGATTCACGAAGTGAACGACATCTACTTTACATAATACGAACTTCAGACTGGGGGAAAACAAACTGTTGTCTATGGATAAAATGCATAGACTACATTGCATTCAGCTTGCTGTAGCTGTAGTCAAACTTGTCAATGACATAAAGTGTTGGCACTGTTGGTAGTGATGATGGTTGAGTTGGTTAATTTTTTTACATTATAACATTCTCATTAGTTCAGTGAACAGTGAACGGGTGAAAATCTGGAGATAGTTCAAACAATTCAAACTACTTATGACGAGCAAATCAATTGACAAAAAAGAACAGCTACAACATGTTTACAATATCCAGATTGTCCTGCTTTGCACGCTTTGCATAAACAAATAATACAAATCCATTATTCTACAGAAGTTCCTCTGGACCCAAACTTCAACTTTACTTCATGTGAGGAAGATTTCATTGCCGAAGTTTGTAGACAAAGTGCAAAAATGTGCCTTTTGTTGAAGTCTTTTGCCTCACACAAAATCACATGATTAGCACGGAGAACTGCTTCTCCTTCCACTACTGGTCGGCTTTTTCCATCTAAATAAAGCAAAATATCTGCCAATAGAACATCTACATTAGGCATTATTAGCGTTTTCGATCGAATTGTGACAATAAATGTCAAGAATATCAAGAACTTATCACTCTTATCAGTACACAGTACACAAGCTAATGGCACTAATGGAATTGATTGAGGATTGAGTTTGTTTTTCCTCAGTTTTGACGTGGCTTTGACATGGAACGATGAAAACTGAGCAACACCTGGTAACATTGATTCCCGCGAATAATGACTTATAATAACACGAGCATTTTTTTGTCAACTGTTGAAAGATAAGAACTTTTTTTCTTTTGGTAACGAAACATGTTTGCCAATCAGAATTTTTACGAGAAAAATTGACATGAAAAAATTGCGAGACCGTAGGTTCATGCAGTTTATCAGCAATAAAAAAGGTGAATCCTTTTTCATCGACGTCAAAATGACTTACGTCGTCGTCAAATAGCGTTTTCCGTGTAGGAGTTGATGTATCGCTGGAAAACTTAGGGCAAAGTTTTCTCTCTGTTATAATGACAAAATCACAGCTGCTTATATAATGTTTTATACATTGGTTGAATTTTTGCTGGGAAACTTAGGGCAACGTTTTTTTCACTGTTATAATGAAGAAATCACAGCTGCTTATGATATTTCATATTTATGAATTGAATTGTCACGAAAAACAATCATCTGGTTAGTATAGGCACAACGAGAAATCTTGTAACACTAACCATTTTTCAGTATTCCTATAGCCAGAAGTTCGTTATGGTAACTGTTCGATATGGTATCAGCAACGATGTGTATCTGGTCGTGCCTTTATTAACCAGAATTTTGTGACGATGATATAAAGCGCTCAAAAAAGTAGTCTATTGAGACCATTCGAATATTTGACGTTTTTGAAAATGCGATAATTTCTCTGCAAATGAACCGATTCTCGAGCAGAATGCAGTGTTCAGAAGATGCGATTCTTCTGTTGAGGATGTATCGTTCGATACTCATCGAAGTTTTTCAGTCATGACATACCAAGTGGTCAAAAAGAGTGTTACATAGGCGAAAGAGTTCAGAAGCTCCCACGTTCCCCAGGAATTTTTTCAGATTTTTTGAAATTGTGTGCTCATATTGATGCTGTTGCAATGATGCGCTCTTAGCATCTCGGAACAATTTCGTGATTTTTTTTACTTTAAATGAAATATTGAAGAATTGTTGATTTTCAAACATTCCTTAGTTGGTATGAAAAACCTCTATAGTGCACTTCTCCTACATCACTTGGGAGAAGTGCCCGTGAGAAGATGATTTTGAGCAAGTGATAACATTTCAATCATCACAATACTCTACATTGAGAAAGAACTGCCAAGCTTGTGGCAACAAATGGCATTTTGACCGCATTTTGACTATTGTTCCACCATACTCTACCTTCTAGACAACAACAGCAAAGCATCTCTCCAAAAATTCCAAAATCGTGGTATGAGACTGATTATTCAATGTAACAGACTTACTCCAATAATTCGTTTGCAAGAAACATTACAGTGGCAATCAATAAATTAAAGACTTACATATTTCGCAATGATATTTATTTTCGAAACAGTTGAAAGATTAATGCCAGCATATTTCAATCAATTCGTCAGATTCAATCACGAAATTCATGAACACAATACTAGAAGTGCCAACAATTTTCACATAGAAAAAGTTAATTCAAGAATGGGTACGAACTCATTTGTGAAAGGCTAAGATGCATATAATTCTATCCCAAATGATATCAAAACATGTGGTAATCTGACAGCTTTCAAGAAAAAACTTCTGTTATATCTGTGATTTTTCATATATACACATTAGTTTCATCTATACATAGTATATATTCATTATATTGTGATTATTGTCTTTATTGTGAAGTAATTGTATTTATTTTTATTATCATTATTGTGAATATTACTGTATTTTTTTTTGTATTGTGAATATTAGGATTTTTCCTATGAATAAACTATCTATCTATCTATCCTTCAGTGATCAATCTAATCATTGAAGTTATATTTTCACTGTTCAGATTCATTGAAATCAGCAAAGATTAGACTGATTACTGTAGGAAAATGTCAGTTGTTGTCACGCGCTAGGCAGTTCTTTCATAATTAGATGTTATATTAGTCATGTTCGGTATTTACATCGCAGATTAGAGCAGATTATAGTCACGTGGTCACAGATAGATCGAAGCATGATGAAAATAGACTGGTGTAACCACTTGTCAATTGTTTCTTTCCAAAACGTGTAGACCGCGAAACACCGTAGCAAGGCCGCACCGGATTGACTGTAGATGGCGTAGGGAACATCGTGCCACATATACTTCACAGATATAATGAAAATTTCACGTCTTCTTCATTAAATCAATCACTTTTTCTCAATGTTTTTGAATTACGAATTGATATACGTAAATGTAAACAACAAAACAATACAACCATTGTGTAGCAAGATCACTTCGGGAACAGCGCCATCTAGTGTTAGTTTTGCGCGGCCTTACTACGGAGGTAGAATTCGACATAATCAAGTAGGCCAGAGGTCTACAAAAATTTCTAGGGTTTTGTAAGAGGGAGCTATTTCACCATACATATATCCACCTTTGATCGAAGCAATCGGCAATAAACGAACGAAGTAGACATTTTGTTGACAGTGTGACGCTAACCTTACCTAACCCCATTTATTTATTCCATTCATTTCCATTTCAATATGTGTATACCAGAATTTTTTTTTCATGTTCTTTTCACAAAAGCATCGCAGCCAGAGTCAAATATATAAGAAAAAATATAGAAAAAATTATTTTGAATTTATTATCCAAAAAAATTGATTAAATGTGTACACTCACTATTATTTGTGACAATTTCTTCATAATTCTCATCTGACACCATGAAGGTGTGTGTTTAGTCTTGCTCAGTAACAAAAAGTTGCATTATTTCGAAAATACGAATACGAGCACAACGGCCAGTCATACATAAACATTTGAACATAAACCTCACAGATTCAGATCAATCGCTTTGCTTGGTCAAAATTCTCATAGCATTAAGATCTTTGTCAGATCGCTCCGATTTCAACTGCCGAACGGATGAGATCTACTTCCTCTACATCTAGATGTCATAAACGAACGATTCAGATTCATCATCATCAATAGTGGTATCTGATGTAGATACCACTATTGAGTTTAGGATTGATTAAAATGTGATCACCTGCTTAGGATCGTCTTTTCACTGGCACGTTACCCGACTGATGAAGGAAACGTGCGCTATAGTGGTTGCTCAATCTCATTTCAACTCGTGAATGTCTAAAAATCACCGTTTCTTCAAGATTTCAATATGAGTACTGAATAATGCAAAAGTTCTCCAGGAGCTGACTCATCTAGCAATTCACGAAATTATTTCGAAATGTTGACTGCGGAAATCCATCTGGATGGAGGATTCATAATTCCACAAGCATATATTTTTCCAGCAGCATCGATGTGAGCAGACGATTTCACAAAATTTCAAACATTAATGAAAAAACGCTCACTTGTTGGCTCTTGACGCTAGGTGGATAATTTCACCAGGAATGGATTCGATTGTATTACAGTTTTTTGAATCCACAAAAGTACAGAATATTGAGAAATATCGATATTTCACATCCTGTATAAGAAAGCGGTCATAAATTCCAGAACCATTTCGAGATATTGACTTGGAGATTTGAGAATGTCTATTTGCAGAAGGATGACTAGATTTCTGCGGAGTACGGGAGCTCTCTTGAACTTTTTCGATTATGTAACACTCTCTTTGACCACTTTGTTTTTCATAACTGAAAATCTTCCAAAAGTTCTGAACAATGAATCTCAAACAGAAAGAACGCATCCTTCGAACACTGCATTTCGATTGAAAAACGATGAATTTGTGAAAAAATTGTCGCATTTTATCGCAACGAGGATTCTACTCTCATATTCCTTCAGCTATGGTGAATATTGCCATGCAGTGCTAGAGGTACATAAAAAAACGCATTTCATATTGAAAGCATGCCGTTTTGCACACTTGCTTTCCAGACTCGAATGAGCGATTTGGCTTGCAGCATTCAAATTCTTAGGCACAAGGGTAGGAATTTCAAGGGGTGGGGGTGGTAATTCGGGAATAAATTCATAGAGATTATCCAGATGTCGATTTCATATGGAATTGTCTTGATAATAGAGATGGTGGAATAATTTCAGCTCTACAATAACCAGAACTGCTGCAAAACTCAGCATTTCAGAAAATTGTGTTTGATATTGTGAGAATTTGACATGTAGATTGTAGATTGTAGATTGTAGATGGGTCGCATAGGCTGAGAGACCTCTCGATCACTGCGACCTAGAAGATCTATTGTGATTACCCCTATCTAATTTTGGTCCTCTAACCCCAGACTTCTGATGAAGCCTACGATTCTCCTGACAATTGACTTTTCCACTTCAGCAGGGTTGAGATAGACCTGTTCTAGGTGATTCAGCCTTTGGCGGACTAATACTTCACATAAGCAAAGTATGTGTTCCGCGGTTTCGGTCGCATTGTTACAAAAGCAGCAAGTGTCAGTCTCCGCCAGACCCATCTTTTTGAGGTGGTACCTCAGAGGGCCGTGTCCTGTGAGAAAGCCTGTGATAAGCTTTAGCTCTGGTTTGCTGAGGCTGAGTAGCTCTTTGGCTCGGTTCTGCGAATGGTTGATTAATTTTTCTGCTTGTCGTTGACCTAGAGTTGCTCTCTAGTAGGAGGAATTTTCAATTTCTTCTCATTTCCCGAGTTCTTTCTTCAGGTGACATTTGCTTATCCCACAAAAAGGCTCAGGACCAAAAAGTGCAGATGCTGCACCTTTTTTTGCAAGGCGATCAGCTGCCTCATTTCCTTTGATTCCTTCATGCCCTGGAACCCAGATAAGTGTGGCTTTGTTGCCCTTTTCCAGTTGCATGAGTGTTTCGAAGCAGTCCCATGTAATCTTTGATGTGAAAACGAATGATTTTAGGGCTTTTAGTGCGGCTTGGCTGTCTGAGCAGATATATATGTTGGCACCCCTCAGACCTTTGCTCAGGCATCTCTGGGCGCAAAGGTTGATGGCTTGTATTTCAGCTTGGAAGATAGTGGGGGAGTGACCTCAGACTGAGAATTTGACATGCTTGCATGATTCGAGCCGTTGAGGAATTGTTTTACATGTTTTAGGGGTCTCTGAATACGAATTCACTAACGATATATGAACGGTATACGAATATTCTGAGAGTCACGTGAAAAATGTCTCATCATGTGGTATTCTTCATTGAAAATGTCCTATCCGACTGATATTAAGCATAGCCTCATAATGAGTATGACATACCCTATTGAAATGCACGATATCCTTCGAACACTAAAGGGATGAAAGAAAAAAAATTAGTTTTTGAAATCATAAAACATGTATGTATATGTCCATATCAAAGAGATAAACACTGAATGAAACTTTTTTATGCTGATGATTCAAATTTTCATTGTTTCAGAACGGAATTTTTACTACATGCGAAACCATAAAAAAAAGAATATTTCAGTTACGCTGGACCATTCAGAGCAAACTCCAGGTTAGATAACTGCTAGTTTAAACACTCATATCTCTAATTTGTTCTCTTCAGGTGGCAGAGAGATATACTTGCATCCATTTTTATCTACAGCTCTGCAAACCAACCAGATCTCGGAAAGCTCACTCCAGAACAGAACTTCCTCCAGACTTTTCTTTCAGAGAATGACGAAGAGGACGATGCTGCTGAATTTCCGTGGGCCCTTCCTCAGATGTGTTCACTATGGGGACAGCAGTTTTATTCACATTTCAAACAAAACATCCAGAAGGGCAGAATCTACAGAAAAAGTCTTTTCTGCCAAACATCTACACCCAGCTATGCTATGCGAGGGGCGAGTTAGACAAATCTCCTCTAGCAGAGACATTCTTTGTTTCCTGTAGTTGATTTTTTTATAGGATTCTCATCTTGATTACGGCTCTCCAACAGTTCAGTCTATTTTCTGGCTGCCTCAAAATCAAGCATGATTCAGCATTCAAGACAACATTTATTGGTCGAGCACTCATTCCGTTCGGCCTGTGTCATATCATTATCTAACAGATAATTGGACTTGGTAGTTGATAGTCGAGATTTGTGAGGGAATAGGAAGGGGAGGACCTACAAGTTGCAGTGTATTCAGAATTCCAATATGGTTTCCCTTTTTTGTTTGGCCGCGACCGCATTATTAGCAGGACATACAAGTTTCACACATCCCTGATAGATGCAGAGAGTGGTTCAGTTAAGTTTGGTTTCGGTGAATTCAACGGCTCCTCTGTCGCTGCCAATACAATATCAGGTACCTATACCTGCGAACTGCAATGATTTCAGACTATCATCAGGCTTCGTTCTTGACTGCTGCAGACCATTCGGAACATGATTTCTGGAAAAGCCAGACACCTGCGAGAGGAGACAGGAGTAGCCAAAAATTATGTGAGCCTGGGAATTAGGTGTTAGGTATCAGATTTTGCTCGTTTGTGGTGCGCTCTTCAAAATCAGCAGTATAATTTTTTAATCATATATTTATGAGGTGATCCAAGTATATACTCGTTGATATAAACCTCAAAACTACATGGGATCAAACCTCATCAAAACATTACAATTTCATAGAGTTGTTAGATATTTCAGCAGCATTTATACAAATTGGCGGCTTTTCCTATTCAGGTTATGTTTTCGATTATGAAATGCATCATGAATGTGAGTTTAACAATACTCGTACCCTTCTACACCTCACTTCAAGCATAATCATTATCTGAAAGTCGCCTTGGTATAATATTGTTGGTGAATTCATATCCAGAGACCCCTAGAGTAATGCGAAAATGTCAATGACACCACATCGGCCAAAAATTTTCAGAATGCTGGTTTTTTTGGGACACTTCCGGTTAACCGAGAGCTGGGAAGATTTCACCATCAGATTCATTAGGGCAATTCAGGATGGAATCAACATCTGGGTCGCTTCTGTAGCTTTATTCTGATTTTATTTTGATACCCGTTGAAATAACCCCCCTTCCCCCTCAAAAATCGACCCAACACGCCCTAAAAAATGGGTGCTATGGGTCGAATCGTTCATTTGAGTATTGAGGTCAGGTGTGCAGAGCGACTTGCTTTTTAGACGAAATGCGGTCTTTTTCTACTAATGGATGATACCGAACGAAATATTGTATAGTTTGTCTAATGCTTCATGCAATAGTTGTTCATATACCAAGGTAGTTAAAAATATCAGTATCACCCAGGGCCCAAGATTATATCCCAAGGCTTCAGCCAAGGGGAATAATGTCCCGTGGTAATGATATTCCTCACTATCAATAAGGTGTATATTCAGTTTTTTTCACCACTAGCTATACATTCAATTCATTCTATTCCTGAGACGCTTAATTATGAACTTGACGTCACTATGAAAGCACTTCTTTTCACTTATTATCAAAATCTTCCAGCCATGATCATGACGGCATATGAAAGGTCGTTATTGATGAATATACCTACTAGGTCAGAGTGCGTAGCGCGATGCCCAATTCACACGATGCCCAATTCCCACCATGCACACCTTCATGTCGACGATAACAAAGATTGCCAAAGAGCACAACGTTTCCAGGTCATGAGCAAAGTTGAGGAAAAAAAGATTATCACCTTGCTCACTCTCCATAGATTCCCATGATGTCCACTTTCAACGATGCCCACTTCCCACCATGCTCACCTTCCTTGGATTCCCACCATGTTCTTTTATTCATACAATTCCAACCATGCTTACATTTCATACATTCCAACGATTCCCAATGCCCACGATGCCCAATTCCCACTACTATGCTAACTTTTCATTTATTCCCACGATGCACCATGTCCACCATCATCATGGTGAAAATCCAAAGAAGGTGGCATGGTGGGAATAGAGCATGGTAAAAATTGGGCATCGTAGGAATATATGAAAAGTGGTCATGGTGGAAATCCAAAGAGGGTAGGCAAGGTGGGAATTGAGCATCGTAGGAATTGGGCATCGTTGGAATATATGATGAGTGGGAATGGTGGGAATCCAAGGAAGGTGGGCATGGTGAAAATTGGGCATCGTGAGAATCTATGAAAAGTGGGCATGGTGAAAATCTTGTGTTTTCTGAATTTTTTCCTCAACCTGGCAACGTTGCCCTCTTCGGCAATCTTTGTATATATTCGTCGTAGGAATTGACCATCGTGAGAATTTCGCATCGTGGGAATTGGACATCGCGGGATGCTCCCCTAGATTCGAGTACCATTTCTATGAATCTCGCATCATAACAGTAAATTTGAGTTAATAATAACAGAGTCGGCTATGTATTTACGCCTCGAAAAGCAGTTGACAATTAGGTTTTATAGCTGAAGGGCTTTCACGCTGGGTTGATAGTTGCGCAATACTTGGTAACAATGTCGTACCAAAACTGCACATCGAAAAATACTAGTAACTTTCGAAATGGACGAACTGCGTTATCGATTTGAGTTGGCAAAACTGTACACCGATGCCAGATTTATTTGACATTTCTAGAAGCGATTTGTTGTGATCAGCTGATCTCTGGAAATTATTCATTACTGACAATTTGTACTTTCAAGGAATTGTTTGTGATTTATTTGTGGATCATAGGTGGTATCATTGATACAATATTTCAAAAATTAACGTGATGACGATGGCCCATTACTTCCAATGACTGCTGTGAGAGATGTAAGTTAAATGATGGTATTAATACTGATATTTTGTGTTGTCCCAATGATCCGAAAATGATATTTGTCTGAATAACAGAGAGTAGCTGCTGCATTGAAAATAAGTATTGCTACTGTATGGAGAATATCTGCCAAACAGGAACATGGTTATGATTTGGCTGGCCCCAAAAAGAACAAACAGAGAGAAAACCCCATTTAAGACCTTAATGATGGTGGACAAGTCGCAATTAGAAATTGTATCTATGGCATGTATAAGAACAGTAAGTATTTTCACTGGAAATTAGTGATCATTTCTTAGGTAATACCTGTGTGTTTGATTTCGAATAGAGGAACACATCACATTGAAAACATTGAGAGGAAAACTTGCTGGACGTTATCTCTTCAATGGCGGCATCACGTCTCTCTGGAAAGTGTTGATGAACATTGGCTTCAAGTTCAGGACAGATGATCCACGAAGAGGACTGATGGAACTAGCTCACATTGCAGTGAAGCGTATCACCTTCCTGCAGACATACTGCCAGTTGAAAAATGAAGGTTTGAGACAATTTTTTCTCCTTGATGAGACCTGGATCTTTCAGGATGGTACATTAGGACACTCGTGGCAAGACTCCAATGTCAAAAGTGTAAAAAAAGCAAAGTAGGAAGTTCCAGGTATTTTTTATGATTCTCATAAATAAATATAAATTGCATTATGTGATTCATATTAGATTCATCGTCCTACATGTTGGATGTGAAGACGGATTCATTTCTGGTGCAGAATTAGTATTTTCTTCAAGAACTTAACATGAAGATTACCATGAAGAAATGAACCAACATAACTCTCATTGTCTATTTCATAATTTCCAATATAAGTAGATGCACCACTATTCATTTTCCCACGAAATGAAATCTATTGATCGAATTTCTATTTCATTTCACCAATTTATAGTGAATGAAAAACATTAAAAACGGTTAGATAATCTCAAAATTGAATACGAAGTTGTTATTATTCTCACTCAGTAAATGTGATTACTGATCAGTTTTATCGAAAAAAATTAATTCGAGACATAATTGTATATTGGTAGGTAAATGAATTATTTTTAATGTGAATATTTGTGATTGTTTGTTGATGTTGTTATGTAATAAATCATTCTTCAAGTTATTATTCTTTATAAGAATTTCATTATCATTAAATTTTTTATCCAGTATATTGTTTAGGTTCATGGTTCATACATATATTGAAGTTCATTCATCAACTTCGAGTGCTGATTCTGGATCATAAATGAACGGCTTTTGAGTTGGTTCCAAAAAACATTTTAACGTCCGAAGATCGTAACACTAGACATATCCATATTCGGGCGGTTGGTCATTCAGTCATTTCCTTTCAACTGGCAACACTGTATGTGTTGACATATTGACGTCACTATCAACCCTGTGTGAAAGCCCTTTAGTGGTGACCAAAGTCCGTTATTTGAGGTTGAGTGAGAGATTGAATGAAAGACGCGACTGGGACAGAGAAGCATGTACAAAATAAAATGGAAACAAAACCAAATTGAAACAAATGCAAATTGAAGAGGCAATAACGCCCAGAGTTCCAATAATTCCAACCCATATCAACTCCCATGGCATTTATTCACACTCCATTACACTTCGAAAAGTGTTTGTGAAAATACCGGATGGAGGAATAATAGCTCATTGATATCAAGCAGAATTCATCTATTCCGATTGTATTTCCAATTGGCTTCACAAACAGAAAGAGTTGCACGCCTGTGAGACCCGAATGGAATTCAGCGTTCCGAAATAAATAAATTCCGAATGTATTAAATGTTTATAGTTCTCTCATTCAAGGGCTATTTCGTGCGCTATCTACCGAGAGGTCCTTATTGAAATGCATTCCTACCCGAATATATAAGTTATATAACGAAAATGGAATTCCATTTATTCGGACGTATTTTCAATGAAATATCATTTTTCTCCAAGCGGTATAGAAACTGGCTTTTTTATGACAATTAACAGGCAGGAAAGGTACTTTCTCTTCCTAGGCTGAAAAAGTTTATTGCATAGCAACGTTCCGAGTAATTTGAATGAAATTGGTAATCAAAATTGATACAAAATGATGGAGTTTTCACTCATCATATCACGAGAGCTTCAATTATTTCCGGAATTTTTTTCGAGAACACGAATATTTTGAAAATTCTCCCGAGTCGAAGACGAGCGAGAATTTTCCGAATATTCGTGTTCGAGAAAAAATTCCTAGATATTAATTGAAGCTGAAGTGGTAGTCGGTGAGAAAATTTAACACTGAAATATTATTTTGCACACGGAAAAAAAGTTTTGTTGCACCAACAAAATGATTTTGGTAATTTTTTTTGTTGAATTAAACACAATTTTGCAAATCAACAGAATATATGTTCATTTCAAATGACAAAATTATCGAAAGAGACAAAATAGTTTGATTGAGATAGTTGCTTACTTATATTCATTATATTTTGTTGAATCAACACATCAGTGTCAAGAAATATGTTGTTATTTCAAACAAATCACTCTGTTGAACAGAACCCATGAATACATTACATCAAACAAATATTTTGTTGAATGAATACCTACCTGAAAAATCCGCGCATAAAAGTAGATTAGGTTGTCCTAGAATTTCTTATGACGCTAATACAAGCTGATAGTCTTGAATCAACTGAGGAAATTGATCTCTAATTCCTCTTAGTTTCAAAATTCAATTACTGGATTTTTCTCAATATTATCAAATATTATCAAAAGAATTTATTATTTCATCATGTAGAATCACCCCTTTGATTTTTTGCGCATAATTTCCGGACACCCTGTATATGTCCCACTCAAAGTTTATAAATATTTACTGGTATTCATAATTTCTATTATATATTATAAATAAAGAAGTAATGATTGGCGTCACAATTTCCTGAAAGGAGGTTCCGAGATATCTTCAAGGCCTCTTTGTGTTGGTTGGAATACTATACTCTCAAAAGTGCGAGTATCTCGGATAATTTGGTTCTGCGAAAACTTAGATATCGCACCGGTGGCAATTGATGCGAATCTCTCAAAGTTCTGGGAACAAGGTTCTGAATGCGAATTTCCCAAAGAACTCGCCTGAAATTATTTTATGTGAATCTCTTCGTGGGATATCGCTTTGACCTCGTTGATGATATCCCAGCGGCAGACATTTGGAGCAAAAATAGTGCCCTCGGCAACCGCTCAAAGAAGTAATGAAAGGCGTCACAATTTCCTGAAAGGAGCTTGCCGAGATATCTTGAAGACCTCTTTGTGTTGGCTGGCATACTATACATTCCAAATTGAAGGACAGTAGATAGTGCTGCTCCTGAAGTATTGTTTACACTGAAGATTTGAATAAACGCAGCCTTGTTCAAAACGATACCCATTTTAATGATTGGATACCAATGAATGAATAATACAACAGATGAATAAAATTCGATGATGTTATCATCTTTCCATGAAGAAAACTTCAATCTTTCGTCACGTCATACGTCAGGTTAGGTGAGGGTAGGTGATAGTCAGGTATGATTATATGATGGATTCTGAAAAAGAGAGTTACTAATGGTTCCACGAAATACTAAACGTCTCAGTATCAACACGATAAATCCAATGAAAAGTTGGTACAAAAAGTATCTTCAATCAATTCCTATCTTCGATAAAAACGTGAATTGAGATAATATTTTTGATAAGTTATTCCTGAGTGCATAAAGTCGCAATCATTTCGCATAAATCTGATGTTTATTATTGAAATAGGGGCGCCGTGGCCGATCGGCTATCGGCTGAGCATTCTTCTTCAAAATGTGTGATTCATGGTTGTAATCTTGGCAGCACCTCGATGCCCTAGAAGTGGTTCGGATTCCACTTCGAAGCTGTAGGTCCCGCTCTTCCTAACCCCGCAAATGTTTCGACTCCTGGGGAGTTGGTTCCCAACTTTGAAGTAGCGATATACAAATTTAACATTTTTTTTTGTATATCAGTTGTGATACAAAACGAATTCCATGACAATAAAAACACAAATATGAGCTTCAAGCTACTGTCTCAGGAAAAACTATAGAGTGGTACCGATAACCTTTGGGATAGTGAATATGTCGATGAATCAGATAGAAGATACCTGAAAGATGTGAATGATATAGAAAATATGAACATCGATGAAATTCCTATTATTTTTGAGAATAGACTTATACAATTTGTCGCACTTCAAGTTGAAACCATATGGAAAACTCTTTTAACATTTCTTCTCGGGAGAAAAAGTTATTCTTCATAAAAACATTCTGGAAGTGTAAAATGAATAATAGAAAAGAAGTTCTCTATATATGGTTCCAAAATACCTTCTGAATATAATCAAAATAATGAATTACTCATTAGAAAAAAACGTTATTTGAAATGATTTAAAAGAAACGATGAATCACCACCTGACATGATATGGCTCTCACTACCTTATATTCGTATTTCATACCACTTGATTTTTTTTACCTCGAACCACTTTGTATCTGATATGATACAGTTTTGTTCTTCATGAATGAATATGCTCTTGGTGATTTAGAACTTGTTTGACAGTTTTTTTTTACTATTATCGATGTTTTCCATCTGAAAGTATTCATTTGATTTCAAAATAAGAAATCGCGCGATGTGGGATTGAATCAATCAGTGGTTCCAATAAATAATTGAATAATAAACATACTTCATTGAATCACTTGGGAATGCTCGCACACATAAGACATTTTTCCCAGAAATATATATTTCTGGATGAACTGAACCTCCATATAACGCTAACAACGATAGAAACGCAGATGTATACTGATCAAAGCAGAAAACTCAATTTAGTTTTATACCCTGATTACCCTATTTTGAATGCTATGTCCATTGCGGGAAATTTATAATTATACGACTAGTTATTCTATCTCCGAGTCTATCCTCCTCAACCTTTGTAGAATAACTCGATAATAATAATTACTTCCCAAATGCATATTTTACCCGGTCAAATTTTAGATTGCGAGAGCTGCCTTTCAATCAAAATGAATTTGTGGGTGATATTAGTCCAGTTGGCAGAACATTGAAATGACGGTAGAGTGACGGATTTTTGCCGGAAGCACTCAAGATTATTACATTCTGAATTACCGAGGAATTAATTATGTTCTATGATCAACTCTGGAATGTTTTCTCATACCCAAGAATGATAGATTCAAGGGTATTTCTAGAGCGTGATGGTTCACTTTAGGGTCCCTTGTAAATTGACGTATTTGTCATCTTACAGGGTACGGACAGATCCTCGTCTCCTCTCACTCTGAAGTGTTTGTGAAACAGTCATATAGTTCCATCTCTATTTATTTCTGGGGATATACACTTGATTTCCGACATTTCTTGTTTTTTGGGTTATATTGAGGACATTGGCGTATCATACGTGATTTCCACATTTACTTTCTCATTCAACTCTACATAGTATATTCAAATGATGATGATAATTTTCGAGTTCTTGATTTTCCAACTTCAGGATAATCTTTGTGAGGCAGTGAGCTGATTCCTCTGGAAATTCTCCAAATGGCACTGTTCTTAGGCAGTACCTATCAATAAATGAATTTTGATTTCAGACTGAGCCTCACGGTTGAGAAATAATGAAAAATGTTGGTATCCACAATAATGTGCTCATATGTCATGTTAGGAATTATTGATGCAGTTTTTCACGAACACTTGATATTGCCTGAATATATAGGTATAATTTTTTGAATGGTAGGGTATATGTCTCTACTTTTAATCCTTCGTTTTAATCAAAACTGTTTCTACTAAAATGCATTCAAGAACTTGTGGAGTTGATGATTATAGGCACAATGAAAAAGAATAACATGTGATTCAGTGTTTTTTTTTTGTCGAGGTGGTTTAAATTTTTTATGGACACCATATGGGTCCAGTCCCCCATATGATAGTGAGGGACTCCCCTGACTCCAGCCAGGGTTTACACACTAAAAAATCCACCCCGTTTGTAGGCTCGTCTGACCAATGTCTTCGACGACACTTAGGACTATGATGGCCATTGTATCTTACCTAGTAGTTCTTTGTTGTGCTCACTCCATTATCTCTGAACTTCGAACAAGTCTGTACAAATCCTTTACTGGATGTGAGTTGAATACTTCTGGTTCGCCAACTGGTTGCCCAAAGATCTTCTGTCTTCTACGGTCCAATGCCTCACATGGGCACAGTATATGTGCTACTGTTTCTGGTTCCTTGCCACATAGTCTACAGCTTGGGTCGCCATTGTACAGTCCCATTCTGGTGAGATGCTCCTTAACTGGCGCATGGCCAGTGATGAGTCCCGCAACAATCTATTGTTTCTCATGTCTGTTTCTTGGGATGTTTTCCCAGTAGCTCTTATGTTTTGCCTGAATCCAGTCTTTAACTGACGCTCGTGCTGTACGTTTTGATACTCCAAGAGTCTGTCCTGGATCTGACTTGTTGTCTGACCCTCTTCTTGCAAGCTCGTCAGCCTTCTCATTGCCAGCGATTCCCTGATGACCTGGCACCCAGATTAGCTTGACGCAGTTCCGGTCTGCCAGAGTTCTCAGTTCTCTTTTGCAATCCCATACTAGTCGAGATATCACTTCCTGGCTTTCTTAGTCCTTGAGTGCCGCCCACATATCCGCAGTCTTGGACTCGTCTGTATACCAGATCTTTCCCTGCAGTATGGTGCTGAGTTCTCTGTCATTCCATTCAGATCAGTCTGGTATGGACACTCTGAATGAGTTGTCAAATATATATCGTTTCGAAATGTGATCTGTTCTTATATTAAGTATGTCCCTGTTCACTTTTCTGACGATGCTCATATGTCCTGTTCCTATGTTAACATTGCCCAGTGTATTTTGCAGTCTTAAAACACCAAGTCTCGCCTCTCCCTGTACCATCAAGTGGAGGGGAGGCAGATCCAGTAGTAGAGGAGGAAGGAAAGCTCAAAGTCATCTCCACAACTTGAATATTGCAGTAGTTATTAGACAGGACATGTTTTGAACTTATAAAAGTCCATCTTCAGCCGTATTTTGAAAATTAATACAAGTGAAGGCATGTGAAAATTATATAAAATGTTATAACCAAAGATTGCCTTACATGGAGGTGAACATTATTTAACAAAGTTACCGATGTCTCTCATCATAATATCATTGATAATAATGATGAATAATTTGAAATGAACGGGTTTTTATTTAAAATAAAGGGCCCCCTGCCCTGAGAACGCGCACTTGTAATATAAAATCAGAAGTCAAGTCCCAGAAGGAAAACTTGACGAGCACACAAGGTACTCTTAATAACCATTTTGGTGTACTACAGGAGTTGTATTATGCATTTAATTTGAATTATGATAATGTATCTTTCTGTTCATCGAGCAATTTTCCCGGATTTCATTTTTGAATCAAGAAAAGTTCAAATTTCTAATTTGATCGGGTATGCTAATTCACAATCGGGGAGCAGCGCACCTGAATGAGTTATGAAATGAAGTTGTGTGGTCTATTGGAATAGTAGAAACATTCCTATTCCTCGTACTATGCTCATAGTGACGTATTTGCAATTTTTCACGTAAATGAACATTCCTTTTTCAGCATGACCACATTGCATAAAAATGTCGAGAAGTTTAGGAGTCACATGTTTGTCATATTTAGCTTATTTTGCCGTTGAAGATGTTCACTGATGTGTTCCTTGGGAATAATATTGGACGAATACCGCATACAAGCATTTTGAACTTGCTGAATATGCTTTGCAACTTCTTGGGTGGATAATGAATGATGAACCACTTCTGCATTGTCAAAAATAGATATTCACTTCAAGAGTTCATCATGCTATCTTTGAATGGAAACGATGTTTTTAATCTCGAAGTTCAATTCAGAATTTATCTGAACACCAAGATTATAGCTGCAGTTTGTATTACGCAATTCTCTTGATATTCTCAATATACAGAATGATATGATCGAACCAAGATATCTATAACTGTGATAAAATTGACAGCAAATGATTACTCATATTTCGAAAAATGGACGATGATTTCATAAATGATATTCCTTATATACTGTAACCATGATGTATTTGAATCATACTTGAGAGGTAGAGAGGTAATTTGAAATGGAAAATCCTCGATACAATCAGAAATATTGATGTTCGTGTATTATATGGGCGTAACTTGCTTCCATAGACCTGGGTGTGTTAACACTTCGTATATACTTACAAAATACGATCTATAAACGACAATTTTACGCACTGCATACGTGAATAACTATTTGACACATAACATCATACTATTATAATCAATGATGAACAATCGAATAAACTCCACATTCCAACTGACTTTCAGTAGATCATTCAATAATAACTGACGTATCATTACCAAAATATCAGAAACTCACTCAGAGGTCATCCTGACATATTTTATATAGAAGATTCATCATTTTGTGAGCACTCACCTGTGAAAAACGAACATGAGAATTCTCTATAGAATATTGATGAATTATCGAATCAATAACTGTCCGAATGAATCATTTTCCTGTTGGCTTTTAATTTTATATCTGCGAGTTAGAACCACTTCATCAATGTCAAGAAATATAGATATGTATTTTCACGGACATACCTCGAGGGAGCCTCTCTCCTGAAATATTTTTTTGGTAAACAAATTATGGCTGAATATAGATATTTTTGTATCTAGAGCGCGAAATGCTTCTTTGGTGAACGAGATCTGATTATTTCAACGAAGGCGTAGCCGAGATAGAAAAATAGTCGAGATGACCAAGATATTTCGCGCTCGAGTTGCAAACAAAATTTTTTCTAAAGACGTCAAAAAATATAGTTCCAAAGTAAAAATATGCTCAGCTTGATCTAAAAAATATTGTTGAACTGGCTTAAAAGGCCTCCCCCTATCGTCCCTAGGTACACACGATGTTCCACGAACACAATAGGAATTTCCTATGGTGCGCCTCAAGAGATAAAACAAAGTTATTGATGAACATTCAGAGATAAATAATTTCCTGGATGTTTGCTCGATTGAGGACCATAAATTTGAAATAAGAATATCTCATGTATTTTACATAACAATGCGCGAAGTAGGTACTTTGCGCACTGTTTTACTCCGCACATTGTTTCGTGCAAGGTATCATGGTAACGTAGGGAACTGGTAAAGAGTGTAACTTCGCAATTAGTTATCAATTTCTGACGTTTGTTGAAAAAATAATTTCAACGAATTTGTGATCAAATGAGTTCTCGAAGAAAAGCCTCGGGATCCAGTTTGATTATACTCATTCAATCAAGAGAAGTAAATGGACAATGACATTCAAGTTATCACGATTATTGTATTTATTTATCTCCGAAGAAAGCTACTTATTGGCACCATTCCGTTGCCAAAACTTTGAGAATTGGTTGTGTATTACCTTTTGTTGAAAATTGGTCAAGAATGTGTATAGAGTATAAAGTATACATCGAAGTTGAAAATTCGAATTTAATCAAAGGAGTGGTTCATTTCCTGAAGGCTATATGCACATTCTGGAAAGCTTTTCATCGATAAGTTCACTTATCAATATCAGAATTTGTTTGACAAGTATATCTAGATTTCAACTCTGCTTAGAAATAATGAAATAATTCAAAAACGGTTCGGTTTCGTCCATATAGGAACCAATAAAGTCATTCTAATCCATAAGGGGATCACATGGATTACTTCAGAGGGTTTGTGAGAAACAGTGAAGAAGTTTAGTCCCCCAGTCGAGTCCCCCATCAGTATAATCAATATTTCTATATACACTTTCGGAAAATTGTTACTAGAATGAGGGGATCAATCAATGTTGGAATTTGATTTGGCAAATATCAATTGCTAATGATTTCAGTTTGCTCTGGAATAAACAGTTCCCGATTTCAGGTTGTAAGGCAAATACCTCAGTCCTGGAAGTGCAAAACGAAATTGATAAATAATTAGCCTGTCTCATTTCGAAATTGTAGTTGAATTGTTTGAGGTTGAGTGATTCTATATCTTCAGAATCTTCACAAGCGAAGTGAACTGAGTCCAATATGAGATGAAAGCATATTTTTCATGAGTATCGGTTGTATATTATATAACTAGGTATAAAGGCTGATTCCCGATGGATAGCACATCAGACGTTTCTGGAGAACGCAACGTAGGATTATACTGAAAATTCGGTTCCTTGGAAGATTAGTTGTGTTCAATCGACCTGAAATATTCTGAACACTGCGATGTTGCCGCTTATATCAAAAAGTAGCAACATCTTTGATTTTTTGAATGGGACACCCTATATATCATTGCATTTCCAGATTCTTCCTAGAGAGCTGATTTCGTCGATCAATCACACTCGGGTTCAAGCAAGAATGATAACAAAGATATAGGGTGTGAAGAATCGAGATTTTTCAACTTTAAAAATGTCTTGTGTCGAAACTATTCATGATGAGTCGAAACAGTTTTCATGTCCCTATTTCAACTCTCCATGTACTATCAATTGATATTTAATTGAACCATCCCACACCTACTTCACTTGAATATTGATTGATAGTGGATAAAAAGTTGAGATTTGTCCAATTATGAATAGTTTCGATACAAAAAAATCCTGAAGTTGAAAAATCTCATTTTATTGTCACTGCTAGACCCCAAGTGTTTTAGGTCAGTGAAATCAGCTCTTCAGGGAGAATCTGAGAATGGAATAATATACAGGGTGTTTCATTCAAAAAATCGGAGTTGTTGCTACTTTTCAATATAGGCGGCAACTTCGGAGCACTCAGAATATTTTAGGTCGATAGAGCACAACTAATTATTTGAGGAACGGAATTTTCAGAATAATCCTACGTTGCGTTCTCCAGAAACGTCTTATGTACCATTCACCGTGAATCAGCCTGTATAAAATAAACGTTTCAGCGTGTTTGAGTTCAACTATCTAAAACGTGTGTTTTTTAATTGAGTCATCACGGCAACACACGGCAATGTCGATATTTCGATTACCTATCGATCTGGCAGGAGTATCATGTACAGAAATTATCCAATGAAAAATCAACCAAAAGTGAACTTTCGGTTCATGGGAGACTTGAACTATTGGCAAGATAAAACACTACACTATTTTATCAATGACCCACCCACTCGATGTTTCATACGATTCGTCACGTGTTTTGATTAATATGTCAGCATCTTCAGGAGAAGATCGAAACTGAATATTATTCAATTATATTGTGCTACATATACAGAGTGAGTCATAAAGAACAGTGGCTCCTAGAATAAACTAATGTTCATCAGAAAGTGTCATCTTCACTCCTTTCCCAATAAATAGGGTGAATCATGAGATATGGCAAACCATTTTTCTGTCATAACTTCCCAACAGCTTCTTCGAGTCGTCTAATTTTTTATGGAATATTTCGCTACTGCTCTCTGATCGACTGACTCATTCAGAATCGAGGTAATCCAGGATCGTTCTTGAGGAATATCGATAGTTTGTTCATAGCAAACAGTTCATTCTGTTTTGTGAATCGTAACAGGATAATTCCAAAGGTCACAAATGAACTTCAGAGATGAAATATATTCAAAATTTTGCTCACACTTCCACTCAATTTTATGAAAATACAAAAATTCGGCACAAAATTTATTGATTTGGAAATTGATACTTCGCAACCCATAAATCTTACAAATGAAAGTAGGACTTACAAGCTCGATGAAAATTAATACATTATTCGATTTTCAGGCCTGGTTTCAGCAATTTGATTTTTTTTGTTGAGGATGATAATAACCCTGAAGATGTCGAATGACTTGAAATTTGGTCACCTAGTATATTTGATGATGCTCACTCGAAATATGCTATTGGATAAATCGTAGGTATACAGGGTCACACCGAAATGCACCTAAACTTCCCTATTTGAATAGGGGGACACCCAGTATATTATTCCATATTCAAGTAGAGTTCATTATTACGAATTCAACGATGCCGGGTTTGATGGGATTCTTTCAAAAGACTACGAAGATATACTAAAAAATAAAACGAATCAATAAAACATTTATATGATTAGATTCAATTTATATAACACGATTGAAATCGAATCAAAAGAAAGTGATTAAAACCTCAACTGCTCAATATTTATTCATTCATTCATTCATTTATTCATTTATTCATTTATTCATTTATTCATTTATTCATTTATTCATTTATTCATTTATTCATTTATTCATTTATTCATTTATTCATTTATTCATTTATTCATTTATTCATTTATTCATTTATTCATTTATTCATTTATTCATTTATTCATTTATTCATTTATTCATTTATTCATTTATTCATTTATTCATTTATTCATTTATTCATTTATTCATTTATTCATTTATTCATTTATTCATTTATTCATTTATTCATTTATTCATTTATTCATTTATTCATTTATTCATTTATTCATTTATTCATTTATTCATTTATTCATTTATTCATTTATTCATTTATTCATTTATTCATTTATTCATTTATTCATTTATTCATTTATTCATTTATTCATTTATTCATTTATTCATTTATTTATTCATTCATTTATTCATTTATTCATTTATTCATTTATTCATTTATTCATTTATTCATTTATTCATTTATTCATTTATTCATTTATTCATTTATTCATTTATTCATTTATTCATTTATTCATTTATTCATTTATTCATTTATTCATTTATTCATTTATTCATTTATTCATTTATTCATTTATTCATTTATTCATTTATTCATTTATTCATTTATTCATTTATTCATTTATTCATTTATTCATTTATTCATTTATTCATTTATTCATTTATTCATTTATTCATTTATTCATTTATTCATTTATTCATTTATTCATTTATTCATTTATTCATTTATTCATTTATTCATTTATTCATTTATTCATTTATTCATTTATTCATTTATTCATTTATTCATTTATTCATTTATTCATTTATTCATTTATTCATTTATTCATTTATTCATTTATTCATTTATTCATTTATTCATTTATTCATTTATTCATTTATTCATTTATTCATTTATTCATTTATTCATTTATTCATTTATTCATTTATTCATTTATTCATTTATTCATTTATTCATTTATTCATTCATTCATTTATTCATTTATTCATTTATTCATTTATTCATTCATTCATTCATTCATTTATTCATTTATTCATTTATTCATTTATTCATTTATTCATTTATTCATTTATTCATTTATTCATTTATTCATTTATTCATTTATTCATTTATTCATTTATTCATTTATTCATTTATTCATTTATTCATTTATTCATTTATTCATTTATTCATTTATTCATTTATTCATTTATTCATTTATTCATTTATTCATTTATTCATTTATTCATTTATTCATTTATTTATTTATTCATTTATTCATTTATTCATTTATTCATTTATTCATTTATTCATTTATTCATTTATTCATTTATTCATTTATTCATTTATTCATTTATTCATTTATTCATTTATTCATTTATTCATTTATTCATTTATTCATTTATTCATTTATTCATTTATTCATTCACATATATTCATTTATTCATTTATTCATTTATTCATTTATTCATTTATTCATTTATTCATTTATTCATTTATTCATTTATTCATTTATTCATTTATTCATTTATTCATTTATTCATTTATTCATTTATTCATTTATTCATTTATTCATTTATTCATTTATTCATTTATTCATTTATTCATTTATTCATTTATTCATTTATTCATTTATTCATTTATTCATTTATTCATTTATTCATTTATTCATTTATTCATTTATTCATTTATTCATTTATTTATTCATTCATTTATTCATTTATTCATTTATTCATTTATTCATTTATTCATTTATTCATTTATTCATTTATTCATTTATTCATTTATTCATTTATTCATTTATTCATTTATTCATTTATTCATTTATTCATTTATTCATTTATTCATTTATTCATTTATTCATTTATTCATTTATTCATTTATTCATTTATTCATTTATTCATTTATTCATTTATTCATTTATTCATTTATTCATTTATTCATTTATTCATTTATTCATTTATTCATTTATTCATTTATTCATTTATTCATTTATTCATTTATTCATTTATTCATTTATTCATTTATTCATTTATTCATTTATTCATTCCCAACCAACATTTTAAGAGAATTATACCAAGCAGAGAGGAGAAATTACTCGACGAAGTCGAAATTTACTAATTTCCGACAAAATATTTTACCTTTATGCCCTGAGTAACTTGAAAGTTATGGATTAGGTTGTAAAATACCTGGTTAGGACCTCAACATTTCCTATAAAATCCATCAACTTTATAGACAAATTGCATAGTTGGAAACTACTCATTACAGACTTCAAACATAACTTCATAGTCCTAGTGAGCATTTAGTTATCAATTAGGTAATATTTAACATCAAAATCACCAGTAAAATGTCTTCCAGGCCCTCGAACTATCAGGATATTTATTGGAGTTGAAATTTACCAAATTCTAACTTGATAAACGATCATAAAGTCAGGGAATAATCAGATGGAAAAAATAAGTCGGATTTATACTCTGTTTTGCCTATTTTTGACCAATTGAGTCGAAGGAGTTTCTTAGACTTTTTTTAACCTAATCAGTACCAACTTCATATCCGATGAAGGCAAGATTACCACTATGAAATCCTTATAGAACGAAGTGTCCTTGAGAGAGCCGAGAATACCAAAATTAGTCCTAAAATCATGTTCTCAAAGTTGATGACTATTATAGATCCTGGTGCTTTGAGGTCGGCAAATGTTTTGAAATGATCATTAATTTCTGAAAATATTAAAAACTAGAGACAAGCACAATGTATGAGTTTTGAATGTTTTATTCTTTATCACCAGTGAGTGGTTCAGGTAGCTTACCGCTTGAACGCTTCTAAAGTATGATATCTTTCTATACATTACGATGATGTTTGATCATCTAAACCATCGATTTGTTTTGACATTCGAAGTTTTACTTCCACTTATTCCATTGGTCAGATCTGAATGCATATTTCAAATAACTTTTATAAAAAAAAAACAGGTATCAATTATTACACTTTGGTTGAGAACGTACAAAAATGGCAAATGTACCTAAAGTATACTAGAACAGCAACACTGATCGAGAAATGACAACACGGCGATGGACTTTTCTGATTCGCTGAATTATATGATTATAGGGAACATCTGATGATATAAATCCATCAGGTTGACTGCTACTCAAATAGTATACTCGTTGATATAGTCTAAAATCCCAATATGGGGAAATTGGGCTCCATAGTCAGAATATACAGAATTTTCGACCATGAACGAAGCCTATTCGCCCTGAAAGTTGAAGATTCTGGAAAATTCGACTTTCAAGTCCAATATGAAACCGACGCCATATTTGTTGGCTCGAACCTTTTTCACCATTGACGGAAAAAGAAGAAATCTCTACATAGCGACCACATCCTAATGAATAGTAATACAGAAAAGGTTAAATTTCGCATATATGATCATATTCTACCAGTTGATTCATTTTTAGATGGCATTGTTGAAAAATAATTCGAAAACACAAAGAATATCATCCAGTATTTTTCTACAAATCCAATAATTTCGTGGGCCCACTAATTTTACATGTGTAAAATCAACATTATCACAATAAATTTTGCATCGAAGGTTGAATAACGATTCACAACAACCTCAAATAAGCTAAACAACATGCATATTATCTACACCTTCCACTACTATCGAGTTCTCTTTTGAACGCCATGTTCATAAACTACTAAGTCTCCACACGTAAATGAGTAGGTATAGTCGATCGTGAAACACGGTACATATTTGTTTTCCGAACCCAACCAAATGACAGTAAACCAGGTAGAAATCTTAGTAAACCCACCCATAAGTAGGTAATGAATAACGTCAGAATAACTAAAATCAGACCACTATCGGACTAGAATTAGGGCAATTTCACCTAATTGTTTCCTCGACCTATTGGTCAGGATACCCTAATATCCCTATTCTCGTCTTCTGAATTACTTCCAGTTTTTTCCCCATATTGGTAAATTTGAAGTAAATAAGACGTAATATTCACTTAGGCCAAATAAGTCGTCGACCTATTCTAAGGTCGAAATGACGTATATTATACCTAAAATGTTTGTTGGGATTATTCATTTATTCATTTATTCATTTATTCATTTATTCATTTATTCATTTATTCATTTATTCATTTATTCATTTATTCATTTATTCATTTATTCATTTATTCATTTATTCATTTATTCATTTATTCATTTATTCATTTATTCATTTATTCATTTATTCATTTATTCATTTATTCATTTATTCATTTATTCATTTATTCATTTATTCATTTATTCATTTATTCATTTATTCATTTATTCATTTATTCATTTATTTATTCATTTATTTATTCATTTATTTATTCATTCATTTATTTATTCATTTATTTATTCATTCATTTATTTATTTATTTATTCATTTCTATTCATTTATTTATTTATTTATTTATTTATTCATTTATTTATTTATTTATTTATTTAATTATTTATTTATTTATTTATTCATCTATTCATTCATTTATTTATTTATTTATTCATTTATTTATTTATTTATTTATTTATTTATTTATTTATTTATTTATTTATTTATTTATTTATTTATTTATTTATTTATTTATTTATTTATTTATTTATTTATTTATTTATTTATTTATTTATTTATTTATTTATTTATTTATTTATTTATTTATTTATTTATTTATTTATTTATTTATTTATTTATTTATTTATTTATTTATTTATTTA
>OU896722.1:19814114-19818534 GCA_918026855.4 Phaedon cochleariae | reverse complement strand
ATTCACAACAACCTCAAATAAGCTAAACAACATGCATATTATCTACACCTTCCACTACTATCGAGTTCTCTTTTGAACGCCATGTTCATAAACTACTAAGTCTCCACACGTAAATGAGTAGGTATAGTCGATCGTGAAACACGGTACATATTTGTTTTCCGAACCCAACCAAATGACAGTAAACCAGGTAGAAATCTTAGTAAACCCACCCATAAGTAGGTAATGAATAACGTCAGAATAACTAAAATCAGACCACTATCGGACTAGAATTAGGGCAATTTCACCTAATTGTTTCCTCGACCTATTGGTCAGGATACCCTAATATCCCTATTCTCGTCTTCTGAATTACTTCCAGTTTTTTCCCCATATTGGTAAATTTGAAGTAAATAAGACGTAATATTCACTTAGGCCAAATAAGTCGTCGACCTATTCTAAGGTCGAAATGACGTATATTATACCTAAAATGTTTGTTGGGATTATTCATTTATTCATTTATTCATTTATTCATTTATTCATTTATTCATTTATTCATTTATTCATTTATTCATTTATTCATTTATTCATTTATTCATTTATTCATTTATTCATTTATTCATTTATTCATTTATTCATTTATTCATTTATTCATTTATTCATTTATTCATTTATTCATTTATTCATTTATTCATTTATTCATTTATTCATTTATTCATTTATTCATTTATTCATTTATTCATTTATTTATTCATTTATTTATTCATTTATTTATTCATTCATTTATTTATTCATTTATTTATTCATTCATTTATTTATTTATTTATTCATTTCTATTCATTTATTTATTTATTTATTTATTTATTCATTTATTTATTTATTTATTTATTTAATTATTTATTTATTTATTTATTCATCTATTCATTCATTTATTTATTTATTTATTCATTTATTTATTTATTTATTTATTTATTTATTTATTTATTTATTTATTTATTTATTTATTTATTTATTTATTTATTTATTTATTTATTTATTTATTTATTTATTTATTTATTTATTTATTTATTTATTTATTTATTTATTTATTTATTTATTTATTTATTTATTTATTTATTTATTTATTTATTTATTTATTTATTTATTTATTTATTTATTTATTTATTTATTTATTTATTTATTTATTTATTTATTTATTTATTTATTTATTTATTTATTTATTTATTTATTCATTCATTCATTCATTCATTTATTTATTTATTTATTTATTTATTTATTTATTTATTTATTTATTTATTTATTTATTTATTTATTTATTTATTTATTTATTTATTTATTTATTTATTTATTTATTTATTTATTTATTTATTTATTTATTTATTTATTTATTTATTTATTTATTTATTTATTTATTTATTTATTTATTTATTTATTTATTTATTTATTTATTTATTTATTTATTTATTTATTTATTTATTTATTTATTTATTTATTTATTTATTCATTTATTTATTTATTTATTTATTTATTTATTTATTTATTTATTTATTTATTTATTCATTTATTTATTTATTTATTTATTTATTTATTTATTTATTAATTTATTTATTTATTTATTCATTTATTTATTTATTTATTTATTTATTTATTTATTTATTTATTTATTCATTTATTTATTTATTAATTTATTTATTTCAGGCCTGGTTTCAGCAATTTGATTTTTTTTGTTGAGGATGATAATAACCCTGAAGATGTCGAATGACTTGAAATTTGGTCACCTAGTATATTTGATGATGCTCACTCGAAATATGCTATTGGATAAATCGTAGGTATACAGGGTCACACCGAAATGCACCTAAACTTCCCTATTTGAATAGGGGGACACCCAGTATATTATTCCATATTCAAGTAGAGTTCATTATTACGAATTCAACGATGCCGGGTTTGATGGGATTCTTTCAAAAGACTACGAAGATATACTAAAAAATAAAACGAATCAATAAAACATTTATATGATTAGATTCAATTTATATAACACGATTGAAATCGAATCAAAAGAAAGTGATTAAAACCTCAACTGCTCAATATTTATTCATTCATTCATTCATTTATTCATTTATTCATTTATTCATTTATTCATTTATTCATTTATTCATTTATTCATTTATTCATTTATTCATTTATTCATTTATTCATTTATTCATTTATTCATTTATTCATTTATTCATTTATTCATTTATTCATTTATTCATTTATTCATTTATTCATTTATTCATTTATTCATTTATTCATTTATTCATTTATTCATTTATTCATTTATTCATTTATTCATTTATTCATTTATTCATTTATTCATTTATTCATTTATTCATTTATTCATTTATTCATTTATTCATTTATTCATTTATTCATTTATTCATTTATTCATTTATTCATTTATTCATTTATTCATTTATTCATTTATTCATTTATTCATTTATTCATTTATTCATTTATTCATTTATTCATTTATTCATTTATTCATTTATTCATTTATTCATTTATTCATTTATTCATTTATTCATTTATTCATTTATTCATTTATTCATTTATTCATTTATTCATTTATTTATTCATTCATTTATTCATTTATTCATTTATTCATTTATTCATTTATTCATTTATTCATTTATTCATTTATTCATTTATTCATTTATTCATTTATTCATTTATTCATTTATTCATTTATTCATTTATTCATTTATTCATTTATTCATTTATTCATTTATTCATTTATTCATTTATTCATTTATTCATTTATTCATTTATTCATTTATTCATTTATTCATTTATTCATTTATTCATTTATTCATTTATTCATTTATTCATTTATTCATTTATTCATTTATTCATTTATTCATTTATTCATTTATTCATTTATTCATTTATTCATTTATTCATTTATTCATTTATTCATTTATTCATTTATTCATTTATTCATTTATTCATTTATTCATTTATTCATTTATTCATTTATTCATTTATTCATTTATTCATTTATTCATTTATTCATTTATTCATTTATTCATTTATTCATTTATTCATTTATTCATTTATTCATTTACTCATTTATTCATTTATTCATTTATTCATTTATTCATTTATTCATTTATTCATTTATTCATTTATTCATTTATTCATTTATTCATTTATTCATTTATTCATTTATTCATTTATTCATTCATTCATTTATTCATTTATTCATTTATTCATTTATTCATTCATTCATTCATTCATTTATTCATTTATTCATTTATTCATTTATTCATTTATTCATTTATTCATTTATTCATTTATTCATTTATTCATTTATTCATTTATTCATTTATTCATTTATTCATTTATTCATTTATTCATTTATTCATTTATTCATTTATTCATTTATTCATTTATTCATTTATTCATTTATTCATTTATTCATTTATTCATTTATTCATTTATTCATTTATTCATTTATTCATTTATTCATTTATTCATTTATTCATTTATTCATTTATTTATTTATTCATTTATTCATTTATTCATTTATTCATTTATTCATTTATTCATTTATTCATTTATTCATTTATTCATTTATTCATTTATTCATTTATTCATTTATTCATTTATTCATTTATTCATTTATTCATTCACATATATTCATTTATTCATTTATTCATTTATTCATTTATTCATTTATTCATTTATTCATTTATTCATTTATTCATTTATTCATTTATTCATTTATTCATTTATTCATTTATTCATTTATTCATTTATTCATTTATTCATTTATTCATTTATTCATTTATTCATTTATTCATTTATTCATTTATTCATTTATTCATTTATTCATTTATTCATTTATTCATTTATTCATTTATTCATTTATTCATTTATTCATTTATTCATTTATTCATTTATTCATTTATTCATTTATTCATTTATTCATTTATTCATTTATTCATTTATTCATTTATTCATTTATTCATTCATTCATTTATTCATTTATTCATTTATTCATTTATTCATTTATTCATTCATTCATTTATTCATTTATTCATTTATTCATTTATTCATTTATTCATTTATTCATTTATTCATTTATTCATTTATTCATTTATTCATTTATTCATTTATTCATTTATTCATTTATTCATTTATTCATTTATTCATTTATTCATTTATTCATTTATTCATTTATTCATTTATTCATTTATTCATTTATTCATTTATTCATTTATTCATTTATTCATTCCCAACCAACATTTTAAGAGAATTATACCAAGCAGAGAGGAGAAATTACTCGACGAAGTCGAAATTTACTAATTTCCGACAAAATATTTTACCTTTATGCCCTGAGTAACTTGAAAGTTATGGATTAGGTTGTAAAATACCTGGTTAGGACCTCAACATTTCCTATAAAATC